>JAGFNQ010001966.1:229846-244445 GCA_024364735.1 Boesenbergia rotunda | reverse complement strand
AACGAATCCATAAACTTGAAATTTGAACTTTTATGGAAGAAAATAAACTATACAAGTTATATGAACTTTAACACTAAAGTTTGTACCAATCTTGACTTCTATACATTCATATAACCAAATACATGTTCTATGACCTTGCTAAAGCATTATGAAATGTGAATGCCACTTTTCTAAACATTTATAAGCAATAAAACTTAATTCAAAGAGAATTTGATACTATCTTGGCACATGTGTCTATTTTCCTAACAAAGTATCAATATCTCCATCTACTCACATTTCCACTCATCCAATGCAAGCATAAGAATATATAAGCTAAATGAAATGACATGAAATCTTTACTCTAAGAAATTGAGCATGTAAAACTATCCAAAGCTCAAATGTTCGCTAAACTTTATAAAGCAAGAACTTGAAATTCAAATGATCTATAACATTGTGAATTAATAGCTAAATTGTCTTACGCCAAAGATCTCTCCATAATCAGCCACCACACACACTCTACTCAGCACCACCTCATCGTCTTCCTTCAGAATTGCTTGCCTTTACCTTTATCTGCAATAAGAGGAAATGCAACTAGTAAGCAAAAAGCTTAGTAAGTACTATCTAGCTCACAAAAACTCAAATATGCAAACATGCTTCTAGATCAAACTGAAATCATATGAGATACTAATATGCTTGAAGAAAACTAAGAACATGTATAACTCAAAACATGCATACTCAAGCAATAATAAATCTCAATTTACTTTTCTTGGCTCAACTTGAAACTTTAGCTATTCTTTAACTTTTTGAAAACTCTTTAAATTTTCGAAACGTTTGCTAAAGCATATACTTGAAATAATAATCACTTGGATCCACTGAAGACGTAAGTACCATCTGATATGCGCGTTCCCTAAAAGGTTGGGGTAGCGAGCCACCAATCCTAATAGAGCAGACCTTGGTCTACCAGGGCCAAGACCTTGGAATTGGACACCTGGATTTCTTTACGACGCCCTTGGATGCCGGGTACTGGCCTTATAAAATAAAATAGCTTTCTTTCTTTCTTTCTTATCTGTAAATGCCTTGGCATTTTCTCGAGCACCTTGCGTGCTAAAATCCCTAAGTCTTGACTTTTGGGGATTTCTTAAGGCCTTGGCCTTTTCTTTTCTTATCTTTATCTTTTCTTTTCTTTTCTCATAGCTTTTCTTGGACCCTAAACTCACATAGGGTATTAATCAACATATATAAGCATATAATGAACTAAGATCACATGCAAAAACTCAAACAAAAAGGAAATATCTCTTTTAAAAACTTTTAAGGAAATTCTCGCGGAAAAACCGCCTCTTATGCAGGTGAGCAGTACTTACATTGATATCTTGGACTTACAACCAAGATTGACGTCTAGGACTCGAGAGAAACTTGAGATCTCGGAGAATTCTTCACGTCTACGCGTTCCTCTCGCCGCGGGGATCCCGAATATAGAATTATCTCTTGGAGAAGAGTCTTGGCCGGCCCTCTGGCCTTGATGTTGGTCGGCGTCGCCCAAGAGAGGAGAGGGAGAGGGGTCGGCGCAACCTTGGGAGAGGGAGAGGGTTTGAGAGAAAATAAAACTTCTCTCTTTAATAACCTATTTATACCTATGGGGCGGATCGACCTAACTACCCCTTAAATATCCTTCTCTCCATCCCTTGTTGTGCTTGATACCCCTAGCCCAGCCGGTTGCGCGCTTGTGTGGTCTCGCGGTGGTCGCGGGTTCGATCCACCCGCTGCACTTAATTGGTTTTTTTTTTCCATTTTTTTCTTTTTTCCTTTTTTTTCTTTTTCCAAAAATACCAAACGGACTCGGAAAATTCCATAAAAATACTCTAAAAATTCCTAAAAATATCTAGAATATTTCTAAACCATTTCTAAATAATTCTAAGGACTTTAAGAACTAAAAATGGAAATTTTGGGGCGTTACATCTATCATGTACGTCATGTTATGTACTCGTCCTGATGTCTCGTATGCTTTGAGCATGACGAGCAGATACCAGTCAGATCCAGGTGAACGTCACTGGATAGCAGTCAAGAATATTCTTAAGTACTTGAGAAGGACTAAAGAATATTTCTTGATATTTGGAGGCGAAGAGGAGCTAACTGTAAAAGGTTACAGTGATGCAAGCTTCCAAACTGACCAGGATGACTACAGATCGCAGTCAGGGTTCGTGTTTTGCTTAAATGGTGGCGCTGTCAGCTGGAAGAGTTCAAAGCAGGATACAGTTGCTGATTCTACAACAGAAGCTGAGTACATTGCTGCATCTGAGGCAGCAAAGGAGGCAGTTTGGATCCGCAAGTTCATTACTGAGCTTGGAGTGGTTCCTAGCATAGCCGACCCAGTACAGCTCTATTGTGACAACAATGGAGCTATTGCGCAGGCTAAGGAACCTCGTTCACACCAGCGGACCAAACACATACTACGACGTTTCCATCTCATTCGAGAGATCATCGATCGAGGAGATGTGAAGATATGCAGAGTACCCACAGAGGCTAACATTGCAGATCCCTTGACCAAGGCTTTGGCACAGACCAAGCATGATGGTCACACTAGGTCATTGGGTATTAGATACTACAGTGATTGGCACTAGTTCTAGTGGGAGATTGTTAGTGAGAGCCCTAGAGCCAATCATGTGATGGTTGTTGTATGGACTCCTCATTGTATCATATTTCATATATATATATAAAGGCATTTGATTATGGTTATTATACTTACTTGTATTGGTGCCAAATAACTAAGTGTAATAATGTCCTTGGTAGTAGGTTCATATCTATATCAATCGATTGGTTGAATCGATAGTGAGATGATATAGAGAACACTACTCTTAATTATTCCTAGTCAAGTATTAACATTCAGGGACAATGTTAATGCATAGAGACTAGGATGTAGGTCAACACGATGACTTGATCTCACAAGTCATGGATATGAGATATCAAGTTGACACATGAGTATGCATTGGAGAATGTATACTGAATGACCCACCATGAGAAAGTATCATGGATCGTTATATGAGTGTCATATACTTTCTCATGTGACTATTAGTATGACTATTAGTCCTTAGACCTGAAGTCACCATAGTTCCCTACATAAGGAGTTATGTACTTTGGTTTCGTCAAACGTCACCCGTAACTGGGTGGACTATAAAGGCGATTACTGGGTATGTAACAAATTATGCAGAGGGATGTGAGTGATGTAGATGGGATCTATCCCTCCTATATGACGGGAGAGATATCATAGTCTTGATAGAGTGAGATCACTAAGTGCATGGCCATGCCCAAATAAGGCAATATGAGATATTGAGCTTATTTGATTATAGTGAGTCTACTTGGAGTTCAAGACACATAGATTGATTGGAGGATGACACGGTCTATGCTTCATAGAAGATCAATCTAGATATCGACGATAGAAGGACATTGTTACATATTATGAAAGTCATAATTAGTAGTCACATTGGTGATGTTGGATCTCAACATTCTTGTAACTTGGGTAGCAATGATGTGTTGCTAGATACCGCTCATTGCTTATGTTTCTAAGAGGTTAGAAGCATTGCCAACGTTACAAGAACCTATAGGGTCACACACAAAGAACAAATAGATGGAGAAAGAAAAAAATGAAGTCAAGTTTGACTTGGCTAAATATGGAAAGTCCATAAAAGGCAAGTTTGACTTGACCCAAATCCAAATCAAGTTTGACTTGACTTGGTTCCACTTCAAGTTAGACTTGACATGGGAGAAGAAATGAAGTCAAGTTTGACTTGACTAAATATGGAAAGTCCATAAAAGGCAAGTTTGACTTGACCTAAATCTACCTCAAGTTAGACTTGACTTAATGCCACATCATGGTGATGAATTGGCATGGAGCCAACCATTGATGATGCTCCACATCATCAAGAGCATTAAGTGTGGATGCCACCTCATCAAGGAAGATTAATGGTCAAGTTTGACTTGACCAAAAGGCCACCTCACCTTGACTTGACCAAGTGATGACTTGGCTTGGTATTTGACCAATGATGATGCTCCACATCATCTCCAAAGGTTGTAACCCCCCATTTGAATTTGAATTCAAATTGAAAGGGGGTTATGGCCGGCCACTTAATGTCCATTAATGGCCATTATGTGGCCGACCACAATGAGAGAACAAAACCAAGTTTTGGTTCCATTTTTCTCATGGTGTGTCTTCTCTTCTTCCTCCTCCAAGTGTTGGTGCTCTTCTTCTTCTTCTCCTCTTGGCCGAACCCTTGAAAGGTGCTAGCACACCTAAAGGGTTTCCTCCATCCACTTTGTTCGCGTGGATACTTCTAGAGGGACGACACTTGACGTCCTAGAGATCCGACATCCAAAAGGAGCGAGCGGGATTAAGCGGGGCACGCACCAAAGGTAAAATGGTTTATCCCTCTTTAGATCTAGGAGTAGATTGAGTTTTGAGCATGGAATGAATACGTGATTTTTCGTTTCGGAATTTTTCTTCGCACGAGATCCATGGCTTTGGGTTCTCGGGGTTTTCGCGACGTGAAAAGGCGGTTTTCGCGGCCCGAAAAACCCAACAGTGGCGCAGTTACAGAAATAGTTAATAGAACAACAGCAAGTTATTACCACCTTAATGGCTAACCAGCAGGCTGCTCCCATTACTCCGCCGGTGGAGAATATAGTAGCACCAGTTGTGACCTAAGATCCATCGGTTACATCTGTAGTCCCGGCAAGGGGGGGGGTACGACAAGAAGTATACCTCATCTAGTGGTAGATATTGAAGTCAGGGAACTTCTCATGCACAACCGAACCATGGGATGCTCAAGCATGGTTCAAGTCTTTCGAAAGCATAGTAGAGCTACTGGACTGACCTGAAGTAGAGAAGATAAAGTGTGCATTTTTCTGCCTTACGGGAGATGCTAGGATATAGTGGGAGAGAGTCAAGGCCAAGAGAAATGTCAGCCAGATGACATGGGCCGACTTCGAGACTGAGTTCTTCGAAGAATACTTTCACATGCGAGTAACCAACAAGCACTATGATGAATTCATGGAGTCCAGACAAAGGAGAACTATCCGTGGATGAAGCAGTGAAGATGTTTAAGCGGTTAGCTCATCTGTGCCCAGAGCTAGTCATCACTGAAAAAGAAAAAGTCAGGCTAATGTTGAAAATGGGAAGGCCTGAGATAGTGTTAAATGTGGCCTGCGGTGTTAAGAGGCCGCAACCCTCCGAAGAGCTGATAAGTAGTGCTTTGATCACTGAGCACTACTTAAACAGTACAAAGGCCACCAGAAATGTTGAACGATGAAGTTCTTAACAACCTTACCTTCGGGAGAGGTCATGGCATCTACTCAGTGGCTACAAGCTGTATTAATTCAAATTTCCAACCGAGAGCTCTATAGTGATTTAGTAGTCCTTGAGATAAAAGATTACGATGTCATTTTAGGGATGGATTTCTTGAGCAAGTATAGTGCTTCTATAGACTGCCGCAAGAGGAAAGTCAAGTTCACACCAGAAGCAGAACCTCCATTTGAGTTTATTGGAGACCCAAAGAGAAAGACAAAAAGGTTCTTATCTACCTTACAAGCTCAGAGAATGTTAAAGAAGGGGTGCTCTGGTTTTCTATCTCATATAGCGGATGCAAGTCAAGGAGAAGTGTTGAAGAGAGAAGAAGTGAGGGTAGTCTGTGACTATCCTGAGGTGTTTCCTGAAGAGTTACCAGGACTCCCTCCCAATCGGGAAATTGAGTTTGAAATTGAGTTGGCCCCAGGAACCAACCCAATTTCAAAGGCACCATATCGCATGGCACCAGCAGAACTGAAAGAGCTGCAAGAACAGTTACAAGAGCTACTCGACAAGGGTTTCATCCGCCCTAGTCATTCACCTTGGGGAGCTCCTGTGTTGTTCGTCAAGAAGAAAGATGGATCTATGCGAATGTGTATAGATTATCGAGCTTTGAATAAGGTAACCATCAAGAACAGATATCCTTTGTCAAGGATAGATGATTTATTTGATCAGCTGAAGGGAGCCATAGTGTTCTCCAAGGTAGATCTGCGATCAGGTTACCATCAGCTCAGAGTGAAGGAGAGTGATGTGCCAAGGACTGCTTTCAGTACAAGATATGGGCACTATGAGTTTGTGGTCATGCCCTTTGGAGTGACAAACACCCCTGCGACGTTTATGGATCTAATGAATAGAGTGTTCAAGGATTTTCTGGACAAGTTCATCATTGTCTTTATTGATGATATCCTAGTGTATTCAAAGACTCAGGAAGAACATGCCGAACACCTGAAGATGGTATTGCAAACCTTACATCAGAAGGAGTTGTACGCCAAATTCTCAAAGTGTGAGTTTTAGCTTGACCAGGTGGCCTTCCTAGGCCACATCATTTCCAAGGAAGGTATTATGGTATACCCAGCCAAGATTGAAGCAGTTAGTAACTCGAGTCGACCAAAGAATGCCAGTGAGATCAGAAGTTTTCTGGGTTTGGCAGGGTACTACAGAAGGTTTGTAGAGGACTTTTTAAAGATAGCTTCTCCACTTACAACCCTGACCAGAAAGAATAAGAAGTATGAGTGGACTGAGGACTGTGAGCAGAACTTCCTTGAGTTGAAGAAGAGACTGACCAGCGCTCCTATCCTTACAGTACCCGAAGGTGATAAGAGCTTTGATATATACAGTGATGCATCAAGCTAGGACTTGGAGCCGTACTTATGCAAGAAGGCAAAGTCATAGCTTATGCTTCCAGGCAACTCAAGGACTATGAAAAGAATTACCCCACTCATGATCTGGAGTTGGCAGCTGTAGTCTTTGCTCTAAAGATATGGAGGCATTACTTGTATAGAGTGCAGTGCAAGATTTATACAGATCGCCAGAGACTGAAATATTTCTTCACTCAGAAAGACCTCAATATGAGACAGCGAAGGTGGCTTGAGTTAGTAAAGGACTATGACTGTGAGATTCTGTACCACCCTGGTAAGGCAAATAGAGTAGCAGATGCACTGAGTAGAAAGACTTGTGCCACTTTGATGTCCTTATCATCGTTGGCACCACCATTACAGAAGGAGATAGTAGATTATAGAGTGGAGATTATTGATGGGCAGCTAGCTCTATTGACACTAGAGTCGACTTTGCTTGAAGAAATACAGAAAGAGCAAGTTGAGGATTTTGATATCCAAAGGATCAAGCAAGAGATGCAAGAAGGAGAGAGTAAAGAGTTTAGAGTATCTGACAGTGGGATACTCTACTATGGTGACCGTTTATGTGTCCCCAATCATGAAGAGCTGAGAAAGAAGATTCTTGAAGAAGCCCATAGAACTCCCTACTCAATGCATCCTGGTTCCACTAAGATGTACCAGGATTAGAAAAGAAGATTTTAGTGGTCAGGGATGAAGAGAGACATAACTAAGTATGTCAGCACCTGCCTGACATGTCAGAGAGTTAAAGCAGAACACCAGAGACCAGGTAGTGTCCTACAACCCATTCAGATTCCAGAGTGGAAATGGGAAGACATAGCCATGGATTTCATAGTTGGTCTACCAAAGACAACTAATGGCTACGACGCTATTTGGGTGATAGTAGACAGATTGACCAAGTCTGCCCACTTCTTGGCAATCAGAGTGTCATACTCAATTGAAAAGTTAGCCCAGTTATTTGTGCAGGAAGTGATCCGACTACACGGAGTCCCGAAGACCATTATCTCTGATAGGGATGGTCGTTTCACTTCACACTTTTGGGAGTGCGTACAGACAGCGTTAGGCACCAAACTGAAATTCAGCACAGCTTTCCATCCCTAGACTGATGGACAGACAGAGAGAGTGAATCAATTTTTAGAAGATATGCTCAGAGCTTGTGCATTAGACTTCAAGGGCAGTTGGTGCAAGTATTTGTGCTTAGCTGAGTTTGCCTACAACAACAGTTACCAAACCACTATTGGTATGACACCCTACGAAGCTCTTTATGGTAGGAGGTGTAGATCTCCCCTCTGTTAGTATGAAGGTAGTGTGAAGAAAGAAATGGGGTCTTAGACTGACCTTATAGATGATACCACAGTAGCTATAAAGAGTATCCGCCAGAGAATAGAAACTGCTCAGAGTAGGCAGAAGAGTTATGCCGATGTACGCCGTAGACCGTTAGAGTTTGAAGTTGGGGACACAGTTTTCCTCAAAGTAGCTCCTATGAAGGGTGTAATGAGATTTGGCAAGAAAGGCAAGCTAAGTCCTCGATACATAGGACCCTACCTAGCGACGAAAAGAGTTGGCAAAGTAGCTTATGAGTTGGAGCTACCTCCAGAGATGTCCGCAATACACAATGTGTTCCATGTCTTAATGCTAAAGAAGCATATCCCAGATGCCAACCAAGTGATTGAGCCACAGATGGTACAAGTGCAAGAAAATCACAGTTATGAAAGTCGACCTATTCAGATAATAGATCGAGCAGATAAGAAGTTGAGGAACAAAGTAGTACCATTAGTAAAAGTCTTATGGCTGAATCAGAAGTATGAAGAGGCAACCTGGGAATCAGAAGATAACATGAGGCAATGGTATCCAGAGCTGTTCTAAGTTCGAGGACGAACTTTTTAGAAGGTAGAGAGGATTGTAACACCCAATAATTTTCTGGTATTATTAGGGATTTTTCAGAATTTTTCTAGCATTTTTCGGAATTAAAATAAAAAGAAAAAAAGAGAGGGGTCGGGCGGGGTTTGATCTCGCGACCACAAGGCAAAGCAAGCCATTAAGGGAGTTGGGGTAACCAGCTGGGCAAAGGTATCAAGCACAAAAAAGGATGAAGCGAATTAATGTTATAGTTGATTTAGCCCGTTTCATGAAGAGGTATTTAAACTTCCGCTTAAGTCACGTTAAGTCCCCAATTAGGTTTTGTGGCTGCGCAAAAAACAGAGGACGAGGAAGGTTGCGAAAACAGGGAGAAAGCCATAGTTTTCTTCCTTCTTCTTCTTCTTCCTCTTGAGTAAAGAACCTAGGGTTCCGCCCCTAGGGCCAAGGAGTGGAAGTTCTCGCAAGGAAGAGGAAAGGAGTCCTACGCTAGGGTTTTTACCTCTATTTAGTGAGTTTTCTTCAAGAAAAGGGGGTAAGTAAATCACTCAACTGCAATAGGAGTAGTTTCGTATGTAGTTTCTCGTTGTAGAACCATGATTTTGTGATCTAAGTGCATGCTTTAAGAATATTGTTTTATTGTGTGATTTATGTTTCTAAAGAATACATGTTTTTTATCATAGAACTTGAATTTGAGTAGGTTTTGTATGTGTGACCTAAGCATGATAAGACCAAGTTCTTGAAAAGTCCCAAAAATGAGTTTTGGGTTAAGGGCACACAAGGTGCTCGATGAAAGTTCCAAGTAAGAAAGGTAAAGTTTTGTAGTGCAAAAAGTTATGCAAAAAGAAAGATAGCTTGATAAGTATAAGCTTTATGAGTAAGAAAGTATTTTACTTTTGTAAAGTGACATGTACCGGGCAAAAGAGAGGCCCACAGAAAGTTAGAAAGAAGCTCTAATAGGGTGCGGTGGCTAGCTACCCCGAAACCTATTAGGGATGCGCGCATTAGTACATTGATACCATGGTACAATGTCAAGGCCTGAGAAAGTTGATTATTATTTTGAAGTATATGAGTATATGTAAGTGTTTCAATTTCCTTAAGTGCATGTTTTTGGTTATGTATGTTGACATGGTTATGTTATAAGCATGTTAAAGAGAAAGAGCAAAGAAATCATGAGCATGTTAAGTTTGCAAGTGTTTTGATGCTAGTAAATGTTTTCAAGCATGATTGAGATTGATAAGTGTATGAAAGTTCCCATGTGCAAATATTTCCAAGTGCATGTATTTTGAACCAAGCATTCTTTGAAATGAGCATGTTTATTATCGATAACATGGATTTGTGAGTTAGAATTTACTTACTAAGCAATTCGCTTATTAGTTGCATTTCCTTCTATTGCAGATAAAGGTAAAGAAAAAGCATAAGCTATGGAGGCGAACGGGACTTGCATTGATGTTCAGTGGCGGGGAACCGTGGAAGAGATCTTTGGGATAAGTCTTAGAGGCGTTTTGATTTATAGAAACTCATGGTTGATGTTTTGGATTGGTAGGATGTGATCACCTTATTTAAACTTTACATGGAGTCAAAGTTGGGTACAAAGTTAGTAGGGATTGTATGTGTTTTGATAAGTTTGTTAAATTTTGTAGAAATCCTAATTTCAAGTTATTAGATTCGTTTTGAGTTGTTAAGATGCTTATAAAACTAGTATGGAGTTTAGTTTTGGAGTTGTTTCATTATATGCATTGGAAGAGTATGAATTATGGACCCTTAGAAGGAGTTCTCAGGTCTGAAACTGCAGTTTTCAAGCGTGCCAGTCGACTGGTTCAGAACCAGTCGACTGCGATATCGAACATAATCTTCTGTTCGATGCACCAGTCGACTGCCATGAGGCCAGTCGACTGGTGCCGGGCACAGAAAGTTTCTGTGGCCGATACCAGTCGACTGGCTATCTAGCAGTCGACTGGTACCATTGAAAAGAAAGTGTTGTAGAGCAGATGGTTAGTGCTTTAGTTTTACAACTAAGAGGTCTAGGGGTCAAATCCTTGCAAAGCAAATAAAATGAATGTTTTTTTTAAAAAGTTGTTTTTTGGAAAAAAAATTAGAGAAAGTTAAGGGAAGTCATGTAGTTGTAACCTAAGGCTAAGAATAAGGTAAAGTTAAGGTTAAGTAAAAGTGATGTCCGCTTTGAGGGAGAGGAGTTAAGGCGGGTCGTCACATTCCCTTAGTCCCTAGTCTCCTAGATGCACCAATCCTATCCGTGAGTGATACAAAGGCCACTTCCTTTGTCTTTGACCTATATCCTAAACCGGTCTTGTTATAAACGACCCTTTGACTGTTGATTATCATGTCTAGGTTACTAGATCCTACTTAAAATTTCCTAAGGGTCTTTATGAGGTCATCTACCTTTTTTCGTAGTTCCCTATTTTCAGTTTCAAGATGTGAAGCATGTGAAGATGTAGAACTAGCATGCAATTCTTCAAGTTTGGTATATTCTACTCTAAGCATGGCAATTTCACTTTTTAGGTCCTTAATCCTACTTCTAGCTTTAGCTAGATCCATGTTAGTGCTAGAAATGATCTTAACTAAGGTAGAGGGGGGCAAGTGGTATACCTCACTTACCGAAGCTTCTAACTCGGATGATGATGAGGAGGAGCTCTCATCTTCACTACTTGAGCTTCTTTCATCATCTGATGAATCTGAGTGGTCTTGCGCCATAAGAGCAAAATGGGAGACTTGCTCTTCTTCTTCCTCTGAGGATGATGGATCATCCCAGGTTGCCTTTAGGTTGGTGGCACCCTTCTCCTTTCCCTTTGACTTCTTCTTGTCACCTTTCTTCTCCTCCTCCTTCTTGTCATCTCTTCTCTTCAGTTGAGGGCACTCATTTTTCATGTGTCCCTCTTGGTGGCAGTTGTAGCATATGATGTCCTTGACCTAACCCTTGCCCTTGGACCCTTTCCTAGCATATGACTTGTTAGAAAAACTTTTGAATGCTCTATGAAATTTTCTTACTATGAACGCCTCTTGGTCGCTATCCATAGAGGCGCTTGACTCCTCTGAGTCGGATGAAGATGAGTAGACCACCTTCTTTTTCTCCTTTCTCTTCTTCTTTTCCTTTTTTGCAATAAAAGCAATACCTTTCTCTTTGGCCGAAATGTTAGCTTGCTCGTGCAGTTCAAATTCACAAAATAAATCGTCTAATTTAACTAAAGATAAATCCCTTGATACCTTGTAAGCATCAACCATGGATGCCCACAAGGTGGTTCTTGGGAAAGCTTGTAGAACATACCTGACGATGTCCCGGTTCTCGATCTTTTCTTCAATCACATGGAGCTCATTGATTACTTCCTTTACTCTTCCATGTAGCTGACTGACAGTCTCGTTGCTCTTCATGGATAAGGATTGGAGTTGGGCCACGAGCAAGTCCTTCTTGGCTCTTCTGGACTCGTTTGCCCCCTCGTTCAGTTCCACCAATTTGTTCCACAGTTCCTTGGCGCTCTTGAACGACCCCTGTAACGCCCCAAAATTTCCACTTTAAGTCCTTAAAGTCCTTGAAATTAGTTAGAAATATTTTAGAAATATTCTAGATATTTTTAGAATATTTTTAGGGAATTTCCGAGTCCGTTTAGTATTTTATTAAAAGAGATAGCCCGAAAATTCTCGAAACTAATTTTAGAAATATCTTAGAATTTATTCCAAATTTATGGATATTTTTATAGAATTTTTCCGTAAACGAAAGTGGCAAAAAGGGGTAAAAACAGAAAATCACATAGGTGGGAATCGAACCAGTCACCTGCGATTGAGAGAAGAGTGGGCGGACCAACTGGGCTGGTTCGTTTTGTTAATATAGAATAAGCGAATCAATAGATAAGTTGTAGTTAGGTCAATCCGCCCCATAAGTATAAATAGATAAGTTAAGAGAGGAAATTGGATTTTTGGTTTTCTCTCTTCCTCACCCTAGCCGCGCGACGCACGGGAATTCTTCCCCTCTCTTGTGCGCACGCCAACACCAAGCACCAAGACTTCCTCTCCTCTCTTCCAAGGGGCGCCGGCCAAGGAGGGATCAAGGAGAGCGGGGCGTCGTGTTAGTCTCGACGAGGAGAACACGTAGGCGCGGACGGTTCGTAGAGATTTCAAGCTTCTCCCGAGCCCTAGACGTCAATTTTGGTTGTAAGTTCAAGGAAACCAAGGTAAGTACTGCTCACCTACAGTAAGAGGCGGTTTTCCGCAAACGTTTTCCGTCAGAAAGTTAAAAATGTAAAGTTTGCTTAGTTATGATCTTGCATGTATTTTTAGTTTAATTCATGCTTGTATAAGTTGATTAATTACCCTATATGAGTTAGGGTCTAAGAAAAAGCTATGAGAAAAGAAAAGAGAAGATAAAGATAAGAAAAGAAAGGCCAAGGCCTTAAGAAATCCCCAAAAGTCAAGACTTAGGGATTTGGGCACACAAGGTGCTCGTTAAAATGCCAAGGCATTTAAAGATAAGAAAGAAAAGAAAGAAAAGCTATTTATTTTCTAAGACCAGTACCCGGCGTCCAAGGGCGTCGTTAAAGAAATCCAGGTGTCCAATTCCAAGGTCTTGGCCCTGGTAGACCAAGGTCTGCTCTATTAGGATTGGTAGCTCGCTACCCCAACCTTTTAGAGAACGCGCATAAGATGGTACTTACGTCTTCAGTGGATCCAAGTGATTAGTATTTCAAGTATATGCTTTAGCAAAGTTTTCTAAAGTTTAAAAAAGTTTTATAAAAGTTAAAGAAAGATTTAAAGTTCAAGAATTGCTAAAGTTTCAAGTTAAGCCAAGGAAAAGTAAGTTAAGACTTGTTAATGCTTGAGTATGTATGTTTATGAGTTATACATGTTTTAGTGTTTCTTTACGCATAAAAGTATTCCATGTGATTTTCCATTGTTTGAAAAAACATGTTAGCACATTTCGAGATTTTGTGAGCTAGATAGTACTTACTAAGCTTTATGCTTATAGATGCATTTCCTCTTAGTGTAGGTAAAGGTAAAGACAAGCAATTCTGAAGGAAGGTGACAAGGCGATGCTGAGCGACGTGTGTGTGGTGGCTGATTTTGGAGAGATCCTTGAGACGAGACAATTTAGTTATTTGAATTACAATGTTTAAGTTTATTCAAATTCCAAGTTATTGCTTTATGGAGAATTAGCGAACATTTAAGCTTTGGATAGTTTTACATGCTCAATTTCTTAGAGTAAAGATTCCATGTCATTTCATTAGCATACATATCCTTATGATTGCATTGGATGAGTAGAAGTGTGAGTAGTTTGGAATATTGATACTTTGTTGGAGATATTGATGCATGTGCCAAGATAGTACTAGTTCCCCTTTGAATCAAGTTTTTATGCTTAAATATGTTTAGAAAAGTTGCATTCACATTTCATAATGCTTTAGCAAGGTTATAGAACATGTATTTGGTGTTATGAATGCATAGAAGTGAAGTTTGGTACAAAACTCTAGTTAAAGCTCTTATAGATTTTCATAGCTCATTTACTTCCGCAAAAAGTCCTAATTTCGAGTTTATGAAGTTGTTTTGATTGGCTAAAATATTTAGGAAACTAGTATAGAGTATAGAAATGGTGTTGTGTCTTTGTATGGCTTGAAACCATATGTTTGGTGGAGTTTTGAAACAAGACTTCGAATCTGAATTTCAGATTTTCAGGCGTACCAGTCGACTGGTACAGGACCAGTCACCTGCCCTATTCGAACAGTAGCTTCTGTTCGATTCACCAGCAACTGCCAAAAGGTCAGTCGCCTGGTACAGTCGACTGCTATATAGCAGTCGACTGGTATCATAAAGAGAAGCTGTGTAGGGCAGCTGTTAGTGCTTTATTTACAACTAAGAGTCTAGGGTCAAATCCTGCAAAGCAGTTAAAATAAAGTTGTTTTGTTTTTTTTAAAAAAAGAAGGAAGTGTGCCATTGTATCATGCATGACTATTAAAGTTAGAATATCATCCCTAGATGAATTTAAAGAAAAAAAAAATTTCCGCATTCTTAGTCGTGCATTAGAGTCAAAAGTAGATAAAGTAACGATCCGTCTAAGGCAAGAAGCGGGTCGCTA
>JAGFNQ010001966.1:147629-225803 GCA_024364735.1 Boesenbergia rotunda | reverse complement strand
CACTATGAATTATCGGTTGTGGGCCTAGACTAGGTGTCTCTGTAATGTCTATTGGAGTTTCTTGAACTTCATCAAGTTCAATGCCACTCCCACTGTTTTCTTGTAAAAGAAATTCTTTTTCCAGAAATACAGCATGCCTTGAAACAAACACCTTTTGTTCCAAGGGATGATAGAATTGGTAACCCTTCGTTTCCTTAGGGTATCCAATAAATAGACATTTATCAGACTTAGCATCCAATTTGTCTGATACAGTCCGCTTCACATAAGCAGGACAACCCCATATCTTAAGGTGAGTTAAATGAGGTTTCTTACTATTCCAAATCTCATATGGAGTAGTAGAGACTACCTTGGTCGGGACTCTGTTAACAAGTAAACAGCTGTCTTAAGTGCATAGCCCCAAAAGGATTTTGGAAAGAGTTGCATGGTTCATCATGGATCTAACCATGTCATCAAGGTTCGGTTACGCCTCTCAGATACACTATTATGCTGTGGTGTATACGGCGGAGTCCATTGGGACAATATCCCATTGTCCCTAAGATAATCTTGAAACTCTTGACTTAAGTATTCACCACCCCGATCGGATCGAAGTATTTTAATACTTTTGCCAAGTTGTTTCTCTACTTCATTTCTGAACTCTTTGAATTTCTCAAAAGCTTCAGATTTGTGTTTCATCAAGAACACATACCCGAATCATGAGTGATCATCGATAAAGGTGATGAAGTAGCTATAGCCTCCTTGTGCTAGAGTTGACATTGGTCCACATACATCGGTATGTATTAGACCAAGCAATTCTCCCACTGGATTACCTTTTCCGGAAAAGGGTAATTTGGTCATCTTGCCTCTTAAGCATGATTCGTATGTATCAAATGAACCGGGTTCAAATGATTCCAAAATTCCATATCGGTGTAATTCAGTCATGCGTTTCTTACTTATATGGCCAAGACGACAGTGCCACGTGTAGGAGTCTATTCGATTATCTATTCGAGCACGTTTGTTGCTAACTTCGATATTGAAAACGTCACTGGATAAATCTAACGTGTAGATGCCATTGCACAAAGTTCCATTCCCATAAAGAACGACATTTAAAGTTATGTAACAACAATTGTTACTAAAAGTTAAATGATAACCTTTTTCATTCAAACATGAAATAAATACAATGTTCTTTATTAACGAAGGAACGAAATAACAATTATCCAATTCTAAGACACGTCCAGTTGGGAGCTTTAGCAAATATGTTCCGATGGCAACAGCAGCAATCCTTGCTCCATTTCCAACCCGCAAATTCGCTTCTCCCTTGACGAGTCTTCTTCTATTCCTTAGCCCCTGTATGTCATTACATATATGTGAGCTACACCCAGTATCAAGTACCCAGGTATATGAGGAGATAGAGTGACATTCAATAACGAAGATACCTGAAGAGGATGGGGCATCGGATGCCTTCTTCTTCAAGGACTCAAGATAAACCTTGCAGTTTCTTCGCCAGTGACCCTCCTTGCCACAATGATGACAGGTTCCTTTTGGTTTCTTTTCAGTCTTCTTGGCCTTTTTCTTCTTCCCCTTGTTCTGTTCTTTGGCCTTCCTCTTAGAACCTTTCTTCGAGGAACCAACTAACAGTACTGCCTTTTGATCCGGCTTTACAGAAGGCTCCACAGTCTTCAGCAGGTTGAGCAACTCAGGAATGGAAGTCTCTAGTTTGTTCATCCGATAGTTCATCACAAATTGTGAATAACTTTTGGGCAAACAACTCAGAATTAAGTCAATACTTAGTTCATGATCCATTGAAAATCCGAGTGTGCTCAGTCACTCAATGTACCCCAACATCTTTAACACAAACTGTGAGGCAGAAGTGCCTTCCTGCATCATAGTGGTGAAGAGGAGTCTGGAGACTTCGAACCTTTCGGATCTCGCCTGCTCTTTAAACAACTCATGAAGATGGAAGATGATGGTATAAGCATCCATATGCTCATGCTGCTTTTGTAGCTCAGGTACCATAGAGGCTTGCATAATGCAACTCGCAAGTTCAGAATCGGTCACATGTTTCTGATGGGCCAACAATTGGTCCGGAGTTGCATTTTCTAGAGGATGGTCGGGAAGTTGATTTTCAATGACATAAGCAAGCTTTTCCGCCTTGAGGACTATCCTCAGGTTTCGAAGCCAGTCCATGAAGTTTGGCCCAGTCAGTTTATTGGTGTCCAAAATGGATCGCAAGTTTAGAGAAGACATGATCGAGTGATTATCCTAGAAATACAAATTGAGATTATGTGAGAAGAATGATTAAAGAATGTATCAACATACATAAATAAAATCCTATTTATTTTTCAAATTGAATAACCCTTTTTATCAATTCGGGAGATCGTAGGAACATCTCCAAATAGGTTGATATCCAACCATAGATAAGAACAACCATGACTGTGACCATCAAGTTTTTCTTAGCTATGAAGGTAGGTAATTACACCGATTACATATCACATATATGTAACTATCACTTTATGCTATCAACTAATTGAATGTTTGCATAAATCATTGGGTTGTTAACTCATTAACAAGTATGTAACATTATACATAGCACCCAACTGCACCTCTCTTTACATCGACCTTGGCTGTGGCACAACAAATCGATGCTCTAAGCTTAAGGCTGACCCATTAATCAAGAAATAGTTTTAATATGGTTGGAGCTCATTCAACCGTTTAGTCAGGCTTGGATGTGTCCAACAACCAAAACTAAGGATTGACCTCTGACTCCAACTATATTATTCATAAACTAATTCCATGGTTTGAACATGTTGAGGTTCAAGTCGGGCATGGATGTGTCCATCAACCCAAACGAGAAACAAAACTCCAGTTCTAACCATATTAATGGAAGGTGTTAGCCTTAATATTTTGTAAGGGGTTTTGGGTCTCATCTTTTCTAAGCTCATTCATGACATATGATTATGTCATGACTAACGATTTCCTTAATAAAGTATGTATGTGACTTAATTTATCAAGTCTCATGAATTGAAATAGGAACTGGATTTCCTCATTCTAATTTCATACTTTATTAAAGGAATTATTTTGGGAAATAATTTCCTAAATTGTCATAATCAATTTCGGAAATAATATGTTTAAGACTTTGATTTCTCTAAATCAAATCTTATTAAATTAAGAGTCAATTCCCTTAATTCAACGACATATTATTTTCATGAAAATCTCAATTAAGAAAACTCTATAGGAAACCATTTTCCTAATTAATTTTGGAGACAACAACATGTAAGAGCATCACCTCTTAAATCATGTTTTATTCATGGATTTAATTAATTACAACAAATCGTTTTCTAAGGGTGGCTCCCCGAGGCTCAGATACCCAAAGAAAAGTAATTTGTCATAAATCCAATTTGGTCCGTTTCGGAAACGCAACCAAATCAAACATGACAATTTCATTTAAAATTGGGAAATTAAATTACAACAACTAACTTTAAATTGGACGGCTCCCCGAGGCTCAATCCAAAATAAAGAATTTTGTTGTCAATTTAAAAACCAATTCAAATTTAATTGTCAATTAATTGTCCATGAATTTGTCTAGACTTTCTCGAAAGAAAGTGCCCAAAATCGCGAGATTTCAAAATAGTTTTTCAGAATAATTGTAAGTTTCTGTTACAAAGAAAACTTACATATTTCCAAAATTGGAAATTTCTAAAATTAGAAAAATTTCCAAAATTGGAAAGTTTCCAAAGATGGGAAGTTTTCACAATTATTATAAAATTTTTAGAAACTAGGATATTTCAAAAGTTTGCGAAATTTCATGAGGATTTCCAAACTTAGAAATTCCTAAATCTAAAATTTATTATAATTGGAAAGTTTCCATAATTGAAATTTTTTCCAAAATTGAGATTATGACAAAGTGTTCCGCAAAACAATTATATGATTATGTCGAACACTAACCGGCTCTGATACCACTGTTGGGACCGGGTGCATGTCGACAAGGATACGGGTTCGTAAAATTTTAAATTTTTACGTGCAGCGGAAGAATTAGCATAAAATAATTTCTTAAATTATTTTAACCACGTATCTAGCATGCAACCTTATGGTGTGTGGACATAATCACAAAATAAAACTTTTGCAGAAAAGTAAACTAATTTACATTATACCTCTTGTAACTCGAAGTAAGGGACGAGATCCAACCGTAGCGTCCCTTGGAAGCTCCGCCTCTATTCGCGTCCACGCCGAGTTCTCTTCGGAATGACTTCGCAAAGCCACGAGTTTTGTGCCGACGAGAACTACTAGATTCTAGGAAGGCACAACTAGAAGAACAAGTGAAATGATAGGAAACTAACCAAAAGGAAACGGAATCTAAATTCCGGGAAGGAGGGAGATCCAATCCGCTTATTCTTCTTCTTGGTTGGCTTCTCCTTGGTGTTGTTGGCTCACGGCAACCACTTGGAGAAGATGGAGTGTCGGCCCTAGCTCTCAAGGAAGGGCGCCGGCCCTAGGATGCCCTAAGGGGCGCCGGCCCTAAGGGAAAATAGAGAAGAGAGAATAAGAGAGAGAGGGATAGAAATAAATCTCTTGATAGCTCTATATCAATTAGGATTAAGGGTTTGCCTTTGGTTCCTTTATATAGTTGCTTCTCCCTTGCCAAGTCTCCCTCTTAACGGAATTTTCATAACAAATTTATCCTATAAATTCTCTTATGAATTATTCCGTTTAAACCAAGTTTTATTATAACTAATTTTATAATAAAACTAATACTTCTCTCTTTTAATTATGGAATAAAATTTGTATAAAATTTTCTTATCATGGATAAATCAATTTATAATTGATTTTATAAATTAAAATTAAACCAATTCATGGTTTATTTTAATTTCCATAAAAAGAATAAATTTCTACAAATTTATTTATAAATCTCTTTATATAAATTTCTTTATATATCAATTTATTTATCCATAATTCATAAAACAAATCGCGCTAGATTTATTTTATTAATTAAACCAATTAAATTGGTTTATTCCCTTTTTAATGGCCGGCCAAACCAAGAGGGTGGACACCCTCTTTGGTCGGCCAAACCAAGCCGATTCCATCGCGAATTAAACTCATTTAATTCGCCCATTAAGCCTTCAAAAGACTTAGCCATTTTAAGTTTCCGTTGCGCCTCTGATTAACTCAGATTCGACTTATTTCTCTTGATCGGAAAATCTAATTTTCAACTCATTTTAAATCCCTCGGATTACTCGTAGTGCGTGTGACTAAATAGGCTTTCGATTTATGTTGGCCGTCTATAATCAACTAATTATAGAACGATCATGAGTGGCACCTAGTAGTACATCATGACCCCCAATTAATCGAAAGATCAACGGTTTGACCTCAGAAGTAATTCTGAAACCCTTCAGCAGCTCTAATGAATCGTGCCCCATTCCCTTCACCACCTTATACCACTTGTTCAAGACATGGTCTGTTTGTGTCAGTCCCACTAGACTGACTACGTCACACCTAGCCCAAGTAGTGTCTTTCTCGTCCTTTGGATTTCTAATTACTCTCATGTATTTAAGAGACTCGCACTCTAAACATGATATACTCTGGCCAGAGGTTTTGAGTAACAATCCGACGATAGGCCTGGGTATACATCTCCTCGCAAGGAGTGGTGAATCCTTTGTAGGCTGTTCAAACATCTTCGGGCACTTCGGCTTATACCCAATCATCCTGGGTCCACACCTCCTTGGAGATGCTTGCTTAAGATGTTAAAGTATAAGTCTCTATGACCAAGATGACTTGAATAACGCAAGTCAAAGGAATATCGCACTTAAGCTGCAGTAAGAACTTCATTGACATATCTACATGTAGATTCCCATATGAAGTCTTACAGCTAGTCACTCTAATGAACTAGTTCCCTTAACTAGCATCCATGTTTATCTCCGGACATCCCAATGTCACCAGCCAGTGAGAATCAGCTGATTAGAGAATAACCCATGCTAGTCTCAACAGAATTGATAGTGTCCGTTTTTATCAATTCATCGACTAGGGATAATTTCAATACTTCACAATTGCACATTTAGAGATAATCACTAGTTGTGATCCCATCACAAATTCTCTTATGCTGTGAATTGTATTGCGGACATTCAGTAGATGAGTTTAAGATCCCAATCAAATACACAAATATGTATACTCAAATAGTGAATTATCATTTATTGAAGTAAATGATTACAATCATAAGGCGATTGCCTTAGGACACTTCTCTCACATTACTAACAGACATTGGCCCCACAAATCTTCCCATGAAATTTCATAAATTTTGGAGAATTGTGGAATTATCTAGGCATTTCTAAATTGGGCTGAAAAACTTGAAATTCAGGTATCAGTCGACTGCCCTGGGGGCAGTCGACTGATCCGAGTGAATTTCATCCAATAATCTCTCTGTAAGTTTTCGCAGTCGACTGCCCCAGGGGCAGTGACTGATCCAGTAGGATTAGAGAGAAAAGGTATATTGGATGATAAGATATGACCTTAAAGTTAAATCCTTGAGTATACTTATTGAATTAAGGTTTGCCTCATGGGTTAATGATGATTATATGAAATGAGGTCATATGCATAATTCAAGGAAGATTGATAAGTGGATATTTATTTAGGGTTAAGAGACAAGATGAAGGAGATTTTCATCATATTTAGGATACATAAAAAGGAAGAGTTAAGGACCATTATATGTGTAAAATCAAGATGGATGGTTTTGGCAAAATATGGAATCATGAATAAGGTTCAAAGTTGATACAAATGCCAAATCTTTTAGGAAAATCAAGGATGTACCAAAAGTCAAGAATATTTGTGGGTTCCATGAAATCATATTTTCTAGGATAGGGTATATCCTATCAAATGTGCTTGCAAACATTTAGGTTTTGTTGGGTTTTGTAGAGTTCTTTTTGGCACTAAGGAAAAGGTTGCTTGGGGCAATCATTTAATGGTGTCCAAGGGGAAAGAACTTGGTTGTTAGGTTGGGTAGAACCTAATTTGGTGTCATGGTGTTATGTTGGGCAGAACTTCACCTAGAAAATGAAAATTGGGAGAAGACATAGGTTAAGGGAGAGGTTGCCTCCTATGGTTGCCTTAATTTTCATTGAGAATTTTGGGTTTTGTGTCCAACTTGGGAATGATGATAGATACATGGGTGAATGTATTTTTCCCAAGTAGGTATAGGTATCACAATGTTCTCCACAAAATTTGTGAATTTTTGGAGATTTGTGGAATTTCTAGCGCAATTCTGAATTTGAACAGAAAAGACTGATTTCAGAGTATCAGTCGACTGCCCTGGGGGGCAGTCGACTGACCAGGGCTGATTTGTGTATCAGCAGCTGGTTTTGTGTCCAAATGATAAGAAACAAGTGTATGAGGGTTTAGTACACTGTGTTTAGGATCATTAGGGATAAAAGAACTAATAATTGGGATATTATTGGGGTTTTTTTTTGATGTATGGCAAAGGGGGAGAAGTGTATGGTTTAAGTTGGAAAACCAAACACACCTTTGCTAGAAACCCTAGGTTTAGGGGGAGTTAAGATTAAGGGGGAGCATGGTTGCTCCATTCTTGGCGTAAGGGGAACCTTGGAGAGGTTCATAAAAAGCCTTTGTAAGTCCAGTGTAGGGGGGGCTTGGGAGAAGCTTTAAAAAACCCGTTTTAGTGAAAATTCCTAGCTTACAGGGCTAGGTGTGAGAAAATTCCTAACTTGGAGGGTTAGGTATGAAAGTCCTAACTTGGAGGGTTAGGTGTGGAAAAGTTCTAGCCTGGAGGGTTAGGTGTGAAAATTCCTAACTTGGAGGGTTAGGTGTAGGATGCCTTGGGATAGGATCCATGTATGCATTGCATATGCATTTTTTTAGCATGGTTTTTGCTATTGACTACTATTTTGCTTTCCCTAACTTAAACGTATTGCCAAATATCAAAAAGGGGGAGATTGTTGAGGCAATCTGTGGTCTGAAGTGACCAAGTGTTTTGATGTTTGGGCAAAGGGTTTAAGTTAGGTTTACCCTTGTGATCTTATATGTGTATATTGAGTGTGCAGGTTGTACAGGTTACACATATGGACTTGACTGGACGGCCTCGGTACGGTGAAGGGTGGCATGGAGACAAGCTGGAGGCTTGTGTGCACCCGAGGGACCTTGGAGAGCAGGGATGATGAGTTGAGGGGCACAGACTTCGAGGCGTGCGTGAAGGATGGCATGGAGGCAAGCTGGAGGCTTGCGTGCATCCGAGGGACGGGAGCCGAAGATGAAGAGGGCGCGAAGGCAATAGTCGAGGTTGCGGATAAGGAGTCAGTTGAGTCGTGAGGGTACGAGTGCTGTGTGATTATACTCGAGAAATCCTAGGGGTTGAGTGCGGAGTGGAATGTACTCAAGAAGGGTAACCATAGGTGGGTGAGTAGACCAGTCGACTGGCCTGGGGGCAGTCGACTGATGAAACTCACAGAAGGGTTCTGGCAGGGGACCAGTTGACTGCTCTGGGAGCAGTCGACTGGTAGGTGGCTGGTGAGTTAGCTGAGAATTCGAACGTTGGGGTGCAACAGTCGAATTTCAGTGGCACCAGTCGACAGCCCGAGTCCTATTTAAATAGGACTTCATGGTGGCTGAGATTCATGATGAACTTGTCTTGGTTAAAGGCAAGATAGTAGTCTTTATGCTCAGAGATTTGCTTGGTGCTGTGGCGAGGTTTCTCCACCCACAAGGAGCGACGAGGGCTAGCCGGAGGTTATCCGAGGAGTGATCCATCGACGGATTCTTGGATTAGTCACCCTTCCGGGGTGGATACCAAGTAAAATCTGGTTTGTTAGCATTGTTTGTTTTCGTTATTATTGTTTCCGCTATGCAACTAACAACGTAGGTACAAGAAGAATCAAAGAATCACTATTCACCCCCTCTAGCGTACGCAAGCGATCTATCAGCTTCTCCGCCTATAAGGAGATCATCTGGAGATTGTGTTGTTTCATTGTCTTGGATTGATAACGATGCTGGTCGCAACTAAATAATTCTGTTGCGCCTTTATCTTTTTGGTTATTTCATTTTCATATTATTATTTCTTCTTATAACTAACTTCCATCTTTGTTAAAGAAATAAAAGATTATTTTTATTTGCAAGGGCAATTCTGTTGGTGCAATTTGCACTAATAGTTAAACCTGAGTTTTGATGAATGACAAATAGGTTAAAGTTAGACTTGCTTTTGGTTTTGACCTCTTTACTAAGTGTGCAGGGTTGAAAGACTTAGGACCTGACACCAGGCTGAAGTCCAGGGTGGTTGAGTCCTGGCGAGAAGTCCAGTTGGGTTCACGGGGCCTGACAACTGGCTGAAGCCCAAGTTGGTTGAAACTTGGCAAAAAGACCAGGGTGGTTGAGCCCTGGCAGGAAGACCTGGTGGGTTAAGAAGTTGAGTAGAGCTGCACGAGGTAAGTGAGGTAAGTCACTGGAGGAGCGAACCAGTGAGGACGGGTCCTATTTTAGGACTGTAGGCGCGGTCCAACTTAGGCCCATTTTGGTGACCTCGGTTGAGTCCTGGTTAGATCCTTATCCAGGTTTGGACGGGGTCTAATTAACTCTAAATGCATTAACTCTATTTTACAGAATTTATTTAATTAGATTCTAAATGCATTAACTCTATTTTACAGAATTTATTTAATTAGATTTTGTAGTTGAATTTTATAAAATTATTCCTTATCTAAAGCCTTGGTGGAGGATAAATTATCATTTAAATTATTCGTATTTCCTTCTTTTTAGAGAATAAAATTATTCCTACTAATGCTTAAAATTCTCACGTAAAGCTTAGCTGGAAGGATAAAATCTCCTTTTAAATTATTAATAAAATTGTAAGAGGATAAAACCTCTCGGTTAACTTTTCAATATTCTGTATTTATATTTTATTTAAATTATTTTCTTAATTGAAGCAAAGGATAGAAACATTATCTTTTTTTTAATTATTTTATCTTGTTGATGGATAAAATTTGAGCTGAGAAGATCATGCATCGAGGCACTATAAATAGAAGCAAGCAAGCCCTCTAACAGACAAGAAAATTTGATTCTGGTTCAAGCTTTGGCGCTCTCTTGCTTCCACGCTCCTCTGCTGCGGTTTGTGCTTTGACTCGACGCTGTCCGACCGCTGCTGGAAGATCGCTCCCAACACCCAAGCTGCTTCAGATAAATCTAAGTGTTGGGTAACGAATTTTTTTTTGCACTTAAATTATTTAAGGGGGAAGTGTAGGGCTGTTACACTTCCGCCCAATCTTGTATTCGAATCACTCTATCGGTAGTTTGTCGGTAGAGGTTTTTAGTGGATTGCCCACAGGAAAGGTTCAAGGAACCTGGGCCTTCGAGTAGGAGTCGGCGAAGGCTCTGAACGAAGTAAAACTCCTCGTGTAATTTTTTTTATTATTTTTCGCTTTCGCATTTCGTTTTAATTTTTCCGCTGCGCACGTTATAAAAAGCATCGTACAATTTTCTATCGACTCTGATTTTATAACGAAGATTTTAAAAGTCACGTGATTCACCCCCCCTCTCACGTGCATCGGTCTACAAGTGGTATCAGAGCCAAGTTCGCTCTGTATCGGTGCAACCACCATAAGAGCCGGGGGAAATCCAATTCTTTTTCGTTTGTTTTTGTGTTTTCGCTGCACGATCTAAATTAGGTATTGTTGCCTAAATTTAGATATTTTCTATCGATTTTACTCGAATTTGGGCAACACCATTTCGAGTTGTTTTTTGTTCCTTTCTTCTCCTTTTCCTATCACACTACTAATCCAAGACCTAGTCTTGGAACAAGTGTTTTTGTTGTTGTCTATTTCAGATGGCTCAAGGTGAAGGATATAGTACTGCCCGTCCTCCGCTCTTCAATGGGGAAGACTTCCCTTACTGGAAACGAAGAATGGAGGTGTACCTAAAGACTGATATGGATCAATGGTTCGCGGTGCAATCTGGCTATGAACCACCAATGGACGAGGGAAACAATGCACTACTGAAGCATGACAGATGGAACCTAGAAATGAAGAAAAGGGCTCAGATTGAGTTCAAAGCACAGAACACACTCCAATGCGGACTAACCAAAGAGGAATTGAACCGTATCGGCCCAACTGAATCTGCCAAAGAACTTTGGGACAAACTGATTGAACTGCATGAAGGCACCTCAGATGCGAAGGTAACAAAAAGAGATTTGTTATTGAATAAATTATTTAACATAAAAATGCAGGAAGGTGAGTCTGCAAGCCAACTTCACGCCCGGATCAAGGACATACTAAATGGACTCCACCTCATTGGGCACAAACAAGAAAATAGAGATATTATAAGGTATGCACTAAATGCCTTTCCTAGAAACTCTTTATGGGCATCCATCATAGATGCTTATAAAATTTCTAGGAATCTTTCCAAAATAAATTTAGATGAACTATTCTGTGAATTAGAACTGCACGAACAAACTAATGCCAAGGCCGAGAAAGGATTTGCTTTGTTTGCAGGTTCTTCAAAAGAAGTCAAGTCGAAGAAGAAAATTCAAGAATCAGAAGAAGAGTCAGACTCAGACTCAGATGACGAGGAACAAATGGTTAACTTAGTAAGAAAAGTCCTCGCCAAAAAGAAAAGCAAATTCTCGAAAAGAGATTTCCAAAAGATAATGAAGCCAACCAGTTATGGAGACAAAAGCAAAATAACCTGCTTCGGTTGCAACAGAAAAGGACACTTCAAACATGAATGTCCCTACAAAACGGAGGACCAATCAAAGAAAAGCAAGAAGAAGAAGGCTCTTCAAGCCACCTGGGACGAGAGTTCGGATGACTCTGACTATGAACCACCAAAGAAGACAAGCTACCTCGCGCTAATGGCAACTAGACCCGAGTCAGACTCGGAGCACGACGAAGATTCCGAATACGAGTCGAGTCAAGAGATCGGACTCTTTTCGGACGACTCGACTAAGGTATATTTAGATTCAGTTAATGAAAAATTTTTTAAGATTATTTCCATTTTAAATAAAAAATTACTTGCATCTGAATCTAGGAATGACCAGCTCCTTAAGGAAAATCAAGACCTTAAGGAGCAATTAATTAATATCAAAAGACAATTGAGCTTGAAACTGAAAACTCCACTCTAAAGGGCGAAGTCCTAAAACTTAAGGATCTACTAGCAACTTTCACAACCCGATCCAAGAACCTTGACCTCATTCTTGGATCACAAAAGGGCATGTACAATAAATCTGGGATAGGATATAAATCAGGATCAGCCCAAAGATCCTTTATCTCCTTTATCCACCCCCGCAAAAATCAACGAAAAGCGTGGGTTCCGAAAGCTTACCTAACAAAGCAAGTAGGTCAGAATCAACTTTATGTCCCAAAAAGGGACATCCACTACATTGACCCTAGACACCCAGTTTACAATTTAGGGGGAAGCTCCAAATTAGTTGGCACCTCAAAGTCACCCTTTACCCGTCTGGGTACCTAGGACTAGTTTCAAAAGTTAGTCTGACACTTGACCTACTCAGTACCAGGGTAGGGCGAGCTGATAGTACGTTAGGGAAGCTGATCTAAGGAGTCAGGTAGGGGAAGGCGTCCTCTATTTGGTCTTCTTAGCCCAGTGGAACTAGCCGAAGCTACCTCGCCACATCCTAGACTAGTTAGACCAAGGAGTTTCAATAGGTAGGTTAAAAGTACAACTTCCTTAAGCGGTTTTGCCTAGAAAGTGGTTGTTGATCCAATAAGGCTTCGGCCAAAGAAGACCTCTGTGCCTCGCCACGGCCTGGAAACCAATTATGGAAGTATACTTTTAAACTGCTTCTTGTCAAACCTGAATCTAACAAAAGGTCAGATTAACTTTTATAAATCAAACTCAAACTTATCTCACACAAATCATAGGATCCCTTTGATTGACAACTTAGATCAAGTGAGATGAATAAGGACAACAAAATCAAAATTCAAAATTCAAATTAACAAAATCAAAATTCAAAATTCAAATTAACAAAATCAAAATTTCAAAATTCAAATTAACAAATTCAAAATTCAAAATTCAAACTAACAAAATCAAAGTTCAAAATTCAAATTATCGAATTCAAAATTCAAAATTCAAATTAACGAATTCAAAATTTCAAAATTCAAATTAACAAAATCAAAATTCAAAATTCAAATTAACAAAATCAAAATTCAAAATTCAAATTAACAAAATCAAAGTTCAAAATTCAAATTAACAAAATCAAAATTCAAAATTCAAATTAACAAAATCAAATTTCAAAATTCAAATTAACAAAATCAAATTTCAAAATTCAAATTAACAAAATCAAAAATCAAAATTCAAATTAACAAAATCAAATTTCAAAATTCAAATTAACAAAATCAAATTTCAAAATTCAAATTACCAAATCAAATTTCAAAATTCAAATTAACAAAATCAAATTTCAAAATTCAAATTAACAAAATTAAAATTCAAAATTCAAATTAACAAAATCAAAATTCAAAATTCAAATTAACAAAATCAAATTTGAAAATTCAAATTAACAAAATCAAATTTCAAAATTCAAATTAACAAAATCAAATTTCAAAATTCAAATTAACAAAATCAAATTTCAAAATTCAAATTAACAAAATCAAATTTCAAAATTCAAATTAACAAATTCAAAATTCAAAATTCAAATTAACAAATTCAAAATTCAAAATTCAGACTAACAAAATCAAAGTTCAAAATTCAAATTAACGAATTCAAAATTCAAAATTCAAATTAACGAATTCAAAATTCAAAATTCAAATTAACAAAATCAAAATTAATAAAATTCAAATTAATTCAAAATTCAAATTCAAAAATTAATAAAATTCAAATTCAAAATTCAAAATTAATAAAATTCAAAATTCAAATTCATAAAATTCAAATTCAAAATTCAAATTCAAAAATTAATAAAATTCAAAATTCAAATTCAAGTTGTATCAAATGGATGTTAGGTCAGCCTTCCTAAATGGCCTGATTAAGGAAGAAATCTATGTAGGCCAACCCCCAGGTTTTTAAAGCCTAGAATATCCTGACTATGTCTTTAAACTAAAGAAAGCCTTATATGGACTTAAGCAAGCCCCTAGGGCCTGGTATGAAAGATTGTCTAACTACTTATTATCTAAAGGCTTTAACCAAGGCAAAATTGACCCAATACTATTTGTTAAAACTCTAAAAACTGATATTTTTATAGCTCAAGTATATGTAGATGATATAGTATGTGGCTCAACTAACTCAAATTTTTTACAAGATTTTATAACGGTAATGGAAAATGAATTTGAAATGAGTTTAGTAGGTCAATTAACTTTCTTTTTAGGGTTACAAATAAAACAGACTAGTGAGGGTACTTTTGTCTATCAACAAAAATACACTAAAGAATTACTTAGAAAATTTGAAATGGATAGTGCTAAAGAAATTAAGACACCTATGGCTACCAATCAAACTATAGATAGTGACACAAATGGCAAACCTGTTGACCTTAAGTATTATAGAAGTGCTATAGGTAGCTTACTTTACCTAACTGCAAGTCGACCTGATATTCTCTTTGCAGTTAGTATGTGTGCTAGGTATCAAACATGTGCTAAAGAATCACATCTAACCCTAGTTAAAAGGATATTTAGGTATCTCAAAGGGACAGAAAGTTTAGGAATTTGGTACCCTAGAACAACCCAGTTTGAACTTATTGGATTTTCTGACTCAGATTATGCTGGCTGTAAATTAGATAGAAAAAGTACCAGTGGTGGATGCCAACTTCTAGGACCCTCACTAGTTAGTTGGTTCAGTAGAAAACAACATTGTGTTGCCCTATCCACCACTGAAGCTGAATACATAGCAATGGGTGAATGTGTAGCCCAATTACTCTGGATGATGCATACCTTAAAAGATTTTAACTTAGATTTTAAGAAAGTCAAAACTTTTATAGATAATCTAAGTTCAATTAATCTAACCAAAAACCCAATTCACCACTCTAGGACCAAACATATAGAAATTAAGCACCATTTTGTTAGAGATCATGTTAATAAAGGGGAAATAGAACTTAATCATGTTGAATCCAAATCTAACCTAGCTGACATATTCACTAAACCACTTCCTGAATCCGAATTTATCAATTTAAGAAGGTTAATAGGAATGTGTGTTGTAGACTAGGATTGACCTAATCACTTTTACTCAACTCACAAATTCTGTTTGACACATAGCTTGAGTTAGAGTTAATTTTTGTACTTGCATTTTTTGTACTCTCTAAAATGTGTATTCTTTAAACTTGATTTTCAAAATTGACTTTGATTTTCACACTTAATTTTTAAAAAAATTAACTTTGATTTCAAACTTGACTTTCGAGACTGGTGGACTTAGCCTAAGTTTGACCCCTAGAGATGCATGTTCCTATAGATTTAGAGGCCGCATCTCACAAAGCACATTAGGTATAACATGTTTGTGTATGCTAAAACTTAGAACGGGGTGAGATGCATAGGGTATTGCCTGGACTTCAGAATGGTTAAACCTGTGCATCGTAGCAAATCTGGGCGTTAAATACCAACTTCATATTGATCAAGTCAAGTAGTCTTTCTGTAAAGCTAAGCTAGACACTAGTACTTGACTTGACTAACCTAGTGAAAACTACTATCCTATAGATAGTTAGCTAGTAACTACGGTTAGACATTCAAAATGGGCTAAACTTTCTTACTTGGTTCAGGGGGAGCTTGAGTTTATATTTTGTATTCTAACTCTCAAAAATGTTTAGTGAAAACTGTTTTAGAAAATATCTTCTTTAATTGAACAAGGATTTAAAAAAAAATTATCTTGAAATTTTTTTCTCAAATTAATCCTGAAAATATTCTAAATGATCCTTTGAAAAGAAAATTTTGGAAAATCTTCTCTTTTTCATTAATTTGCCTTGAGATATTCTTTATTTTGGAAAAGATTAAGATTTTGAAGGTAGCCTTTTTAATTTTTGAAAATGGTGTTCGAAAAGTCATTTCTAAATTTACACCTAGTCATTTCCTTTAACATTTATGCTCTCAGATTGTTTGTGTTAAATTAAGAATTTGACTTACCCCTCTGAATCAGTACAGAAACTTAGTATGCTTGTTAAGCATTTTTTCTTCCCCAAATACTTAAAGTATTTTTTACTTGGCTGGCATATTACTTAATTGCTTGTTTTATTTCTGATGCTTGCGCACTTATTATTTCTTTGTTTTGATGAATGCCAAAGGGGGAGGGTTTAAGGGTTGAGTTAGAAAATTAAAAATTTTTGATCTTAGAGCATGTCATTTGCATATTATTCTTGGACTCATTGCTTTATCTGGTATTTTCTAACTTTAACCTAGGTTGTCATTGCATCAAAAAGGGGGAGATTGTTGGTGCAATTTGCACTAATAGTTAAACCTGAGTTTTGATGAATGACAAATAGGTTAAAGTTAGACTTGCTTTTGGTTTTGACCTCTTTACTAAGTGTGCAGGGTTGAAAGACTTAGGACCTGACACCAGGCTGAAGTCCAGGGTGGTTGAGTCCTGGCGAGAAGTCCAGTTGGGTTCACGGGGCTTGACAACTGGCTGAAGCCCAAGTTGGTTGAAACTTGGCAAAAAGACCAGGGTGGTTGAGCCCTGGCAGGAAGACCTAGTGGGTTAAGAAGTTGAGTAGAGCTGCACGAGGTAAGTGAGGTAAGTCACTGGAGGAGCGAACCAGTGAGGACGGGTCCTATTTTAGGACTGTAGGCGCGGTCCAACTTAGGCCCATTTTGGTGACCTCGGTTGAGTCCTGGTTAGATCCTTATCCAGGTTTGGACAGGGTCTAATTAACTCTAAATGTATTAACTCTATTTTACAGAATTTATTTAATTAGATTCTAAATGCATTAACTCTATTTTACAGAATTTATTTAATTAGATTTTGTAGTTGAATTTTATAAAATTATTCCTTATCTAAAGCCTTGGTGGAGGATAAATTATCATTTAAATTATTCGTATTTCCTTCTTTTTAGAGAATAAAATTATTCCTACTAATGCTTAAAATTCTCACGTAAAGCTTAGCTGGAAGGATAAAATCTCCTTTAAAATTATTAATAAAATTGTAAGAGGATAAAACCTCACGGTTAACTTTTCAATATTCTGTATTTATATTTTATTTAAATTATTTTCTTAATTGAAGCAAAGGATAGAAACATTATCTTTTTTTTAATTATTTTATCTTGTTGATGGATAGAATTTGAGCTGAGAAGATCTTGCATCGAGGCACTATAAATAGAAGCAAGCAAGCCCTCTAACAGACAAGAAAATTTGATTCTGGTTCATGCTTTGGCGCTATCTTGCTTCCACGCTCCTCTGCTGCGGTTTGTGCTTTGACTCGACGCTGTCCGACCGCTGCTGGAAGATCGCTCCCAACACCCAAGCTGCTTCAGATAAATCTAAGTGATGGGTAACGAATTTTTTTTTGCACTTAAATTATTTAATGGGGAAGTGTAGGGCTATTACACTTCCGCCCAATCTTGTATTCGAATCACTCTATTGGTAGTTTGTCGGTAGAGGTTTTTAGTGGATTGCCCACAGGAAAGGTTCAAGGAACCTGGGCCTTCGAGTAGGAGTCGGCGAAGGCTCCGAACGAAGTAAAACTCCTCGTGTAATTTTTTTTATTATTTTTCGCTTTCGCATTTCATTTTAATTTTTCCGCTGCGCACGTTATAAAAAGCATCGTACAATTTTCTATCGACTCTGATTTTATAACGAAGATTTTAAAAGTCACGTGATTCACCCCCCCTCTCACGTGCATCGGTCCTACAAATTCACCCCCCTCTTGCCAACCGCATGATCACCGACACATGGTATTAGAGAAAGGACGCTCCGGAAGGACCACCCCACCAACTGAAGCACATATAAAATGGTCGGACCAGTTATCTACCCACCAAAGTTCGAGGGGGAGTTTGCTATGTTGAAAAAGCGAATGCAGGTATTTTTTAAAACTAACTTTGATTTATTACTAATCATAAAAAATAATTTTGAAGTTCCCAATGACGTCGACGATAAATACAAAGACAAAAGCTTGTGGACAAAGAAGGAGCAAGCAACATTTGCGGCAAACTAGAGAGTAGAGTTTCATTTGCTAACCGTTCTACCGGCGCAAGAAGTCAACCGTATCGAAACCTTCAAATCAGCAAAGGAACTTTAGAAAAAATTTCTGGAGCTTCACAAAGGTACTTCTGAAATAAAGCTGGCAAAATGAGATGTGCTCCGCAACCAACTCATCAATTTCTGAATGGAAGAAGGAGAATCAGTTGCCCAGCTACACGCCAAAACCAAAGAGCTGATCACGGGATTTAAGAACCTTTGAGAAACAGTAACGAGTCATGACATACAAAGATATGTCTTAAACGAATTCCTGAGGACCCTAGAACTAGACTTCCATAATAGACACATACTATATCTCTAAGGATCTTGAGGTAAGTATCTTTGAGCAATTATTTTTGATATTAGAACATTACGAATCTCGATGTGTAGAATAGAATAAGATGGACAACATCGCCCTAAGCACTAGGAAGATCCAATACGAGGAGGAATCATCAGCTGATGCTGATGAAGAAGAAACAACGTATATGGTAAGGAAACTGTCTAAATATTTTAAATCTAAAAAGTTTAATTAAGTGCAGGGTAAGAAACGTTCCCCAAAGCAAAGGAAGATCCACTCCTATAATTTTGAGGAAGAAGGGCACATCATGGAGAACTACCCAAGGCTAAAGGTAAACAAGTCAAGATATAAGAACCTGAAGGCCATATTGGATGAATCATCATCAGATAAGTCTGATCTCATGGAACACACCAGACTAGCACTGATGACCACCCATATGGAAGAAAGCATCGATGAAGGGGGAGCCTCCGAATTCAAAAATGAATATTTAGTTCCACCCGATCAACTCTATTTAGGAATTAAGAAAATAACTAAATCGCTTCGTAAATTAAAATTCAAAAAACATAGATTTGAAAAAATATAGTATCTACATGCTCAATAGATATGTATGATAAACTGAAATTAGAAAATGAGAACCTGAAGGCTCAAGTAGAAAAACTGAAAAATAACCATGTATGTTCAAAATAATTTCAAAATTCAAAAGTTAGATATTTTGAATGACTAAATTGGAATTTACGATATCATAGGGGCCAAATTATAAGAATTCCTAGAAATTATATTCTATCAAAATTTCTAATTAATCCTATTGGTAAGAATTTATTTTGGGTCTCGAAATCTGTAATAAATTGTTAAATTTTATTTAGCACTTGTTTGGCAATTATTAATTTTTTGATTAATTAATACTTTATTTGTCATCTTTTTGAAATTTTTATTTGAATATGTAGTTGTTGTAGAAAATTTAGTTTTGTATTTTTTGATAATAGAGTTCATTGTAAGTTATCCATATTTTTTTAAAATTTTTTTAACAATTAAACATATTGGTTATGATTTTTCATTCAAAAATATATTTTTTAATTTTAAAAAAAACTTAAAAAATTAATTTCATCAAATCCGATTTTTCAGGATCTATGGATTATATTTTGAACATTAAGAAAAAATTTTGAATTCAATTTAAGTCAAAATCCAATTTTAAAATGATCTCTTTCAAAAATTATCAACTCTGAATTAAAAATTATTCACTTAAAGTTAAAAAATTTATTTTACATTGAAAATTTTTACAACGATGAATTTACTTAAATTCTATCTTAGATAAAAATTTGAGTAATTGTCGATTAAGAATAAAATTTTTATAATTTTTTTATCGATAATCATTCATTTAATTTTAAAAATTAATTTCTAACCCATCTTTGAAACACTAGATTTTTAAAAGACTAACTATTACCAGTGACATGTTATAAGAATTTTTTGAAAATTTTGGGTGTTAAATAATTTTTTATGATTTTTTTGTTTAAAAATTACTAATATTTGTTTATGGTCAAAATTCACTTTAAGTATTTCCTTCAAACTGTTGGTGCAAGAAGCATCAGACATGAATAGTCAACCTCTGGGGTTCGATGATTGACAATATACCAAGGTCTAATCAAAATGATCAAGGGTTAAACCAAATAGGACCTGATGTTTGGTAGGGTAAACCTAGGTTTGATTAGTTTGATCAAAGGGTAAGCTAAACAGGACTTGATGTTTGGCAGAGTTATGAGAACCCAGGATTGGTCAGTTGACCAAGGGATTAAACCAAACTAGACTAGAGGTTTGGTGGAGAGAGAGTATATTTTCCTAAAGTTTAGATGAAAGAAGTATAGTCAGGATTAAGATGACTAGCAAAGAAATCCTGGTGAGTGAAGCTGGGTCCTAGTGAGTGAAGCTAGGTGGATGAAATCCTGGTGAGTGAAGATGGGTCTTAGTGAGTGAAGCTAGGTGGATGATGTCCTGGTGAGTGAAGTTGGGCAAGAAGACTTGGTCCGGGGGACTGAGCACGAAGTCCTGGTCGAGGGTTGGACATCGAAGTCCTGGCCAGTGATCGGGCAACGAAGTCGTTGCCAAGCGAGGACAGAAGTAGAGACGGGTCTAGGATCATACGTCTCAAGATCCGAGAGTCTCGGAGGCTGAGCATGAAGTCTTAGTCCGGGGGACCGAGTAGAAGACTTTGACGAGCGGGGATCACGGATAGAAGTAGAGACGGATCGAGGTTAGACGTCTCGAGATCCAGGTTCTCGAAGGTCGAGCAAAAGTTCAACCGAAGGTCCCGATTGGCAAAATGTAGCTTCTCCAGATTGGAGTAGGTGAAAGACGTGTTCCTCGGGAATGGAACAGTAGGCATCGGTTCGATCTAGGGTTTCGGGAGAAATCCAAAAGTCAGAACCAGATAGCACTGGCTGTCAATCACTAAGGTTTAAGATTATTTGTATGTTTGTTGTGTGTTTTGTGTCTTGCAGGTACTTGGAGTTGGAGGCAAGATAGGAGAACAAACGCAAAACAAACAAGACCTAGGAAAAAGCTTCCTAGGTGCCTGAGTAGGGACTCAGGCGCCTGGAACCCAAGCGCCTGAATCCAATTCAGGCACCTGGGATGGGAGCTTTATCCCCTGTGCAGGGTTCGCTACTACGGATCAGGTTTTGACTAGGGATAGGCGCCTGAAACGACTTTAGGGCGCCTAAGAGCATGCTATAAATAGGGGTGTCATCCCTTCAATTGAAGAATCATCTTCCACATCTGCTTAATCACTCTCTGCGATGAAAAAGTGCGAAGACGAAGCTCTGCGACCAAGGAGGCTCCAGGAGGAAGTGCGCGACACTTCTGAGTTCCAGATTGGTCGGGATCGTTGATTTTGTTTGGTTTGCTTTTAGTTTACAAGTTGTAATTATTCATCATATTTGTGCTTATATTTCAAACTATAAGATAACTTTTCTCTGCCTCTAAAAATTTTATAAAGGAGACCACTAGTGGACTCACGTCGAGTACATATGTTTTAGACGTACTGACCCTGGGGGGTTGAGAACCAAGTAAATAAATCTCGCTTGTTAGCATTGTGCTTTATTGTCTTTGTTTATTATTTTTCTGCGTACTAACCCTTCTGATAGAAAGACAAGTAAACGAATGACAAGATTCTAAAGAAAATTTTAAGTCGATATTCACCCCCCTCTATCGATGCCACCGATCCTACAATTGGTATCAGAGTAGGTGGCTCTGATCAGATTCACCATCGAACGAGCAAGAAGGCTAGAAATTGAGGGGGAGCCAAGGGTGAATAAGGTATTTTTCTAATTATATCTATTTTTAAATTTCATATAATTTATTTTAAATGTAGGAAGAGAGGACACTACAAAAACCAGTGTCCTACTCGTCAGATTCGTACTTCTCCACCGGCGACAATGAAGGAATCGACGCTAAGAGTCTGGAGGGACAAAGCTATATCCAATGCTTCAAGTGCCAAATGTAGGGACACTACATGAACCAGTGTCCAGACTGGAAGATCAGCAGGTCAACAATGCTAAGAAATGCAACCACGGTAAAGGAGGTACAAAAATTTAATTTTCACAATAATATTTTTCAAAATTCTGCACAGTTACACAATCCTTCTAGTAATTTAAATAACAATCTCAATTTTTCTAATAAATTAAATTTTTTATATAGCAAACTTAATGAATTGCATGATAAATTAGCTAGTAATGGATCAAATTCATATATTGACAATATTAAAATATTGAATATTAATTCCTTAATTTTTAGTATTAATGCTACTATTTTTTAAATTAATTCAAATACTTTAATTTATATTTTTTTTGATAATTATAATATTTTTGAAGATAATATTGATAATTCTGATAATAATACTCAATCCTTTAATATTTTTAAAGATAATGTTGATAATTCTGATAATAATGCTCAATCTTTCATTAATATTTCTAAAGATAATCTTATTAATTCTGATGATAATGCTCAACCCTTAATTAATAATTCTACTGATTTTGAATATATTGTCACAACTTTAATTAGTAATCCTAAAAATTATTCTACTCATTTTGAAGATAATAATACAAGTTTAATTAATAATTCTGAATACAACTATGAAGATGAAGATGACTTTATTAAAATTGAAGCTATAATTAAAAAGGCTTACAAGAATTTGAATAAAACAGAAGTACTAAATAAACTTGAAAACTTAAAAACAAAAAAAAATAAATAAATGAATTAGAAATTTTTGAATAAATGGAAATGATGCAATTATACCCAAAATTAATCACAAATTTAACAACTTAAATCTTAGTTTAATTCTTAACAACTTACTTATTAATTTAATTCTTAATTCATAACAACTTAATTCTTAATTAATTCTTAAAAACATAAATCCTAATTTAATTCTTAACAACTTAAATTTTAATTAATTCTTAAAATCTTACACTTAAATCTCAATTAATAATCAAAACTTTTAATTCTTAGAATCTTAAATTTAAATCTCAATTAATAATCAAATATTTTAATTCTTAAACTTAAGCTTAAACTTAAATCTCAATTAATAATCAAATTTTTTAATTCTTAAACTTAAACTTATATCACAATTAATAATTAAATCTTTAAATTCTTAAACTTAAATCTTAATTAATAATCAAATCTTTTAATCCTTAAAATATTTATAGCTAACTGAATAAATCTTAAATAATAATTCAACTTTAATAGCCAACTCAATCCTTAGTTCAAAATTTATTCAAAATTCACGAACTAAATTCTAATTAATTACCTTTAGTTATGAAACTAATAAAATCCTACTCAACTGAAACATTCAACTTAATAATAATAAATATGTCAAAGTAGGTTGGCATATTCATGGGTTCATACGTTCTGTGTCAAATCAAGAATTGGATACTTTATTAGAAATCTAATTAAAACGATTTGACTTGATTGATACATGTATAACTGTCATGCTCATGCATCTGTTTATTTTTCTCATATATATCTGTTATGTCATTCATGTTAGCTTACTTTTATGCTTAACTTAGAATGGCTAGATAAGAAAAAGATAGTTTAACACTTGCCTAACATAGTACCATGGTGGGGCGAGATGATAGTACGTTAGTAAAACTTGGTCTAGGAAGTTAGGAAGGGTAAGGAGTACCCGACTTGATCGACCTAGCTAAGTGGAACTAGCCAAAACTACCTCGCCATATCCTTGACTAGTTAGACCAAAGTTTCTTAAGGAGTAAATTAAACGTATTATTTCTTTAAAAGGCTTTGTCTAAGGAACGGGTTGTTGATCCAATAAGGCTTAGGCCAAAAAAGGCCCCTGTGCCTCGCCAAGACCTGGAAGCCAATTATTGAAATTTATTTTTAAATTACTAATTGTTAAACTTGAATCTAACTCAAGGTCAAACAATCTATATTATTAAATTAAGAAAAATTATTTAAACATCTCACAACACCCATAAGACAACCATGCTTGTTTGTACAGCGACATTCAGAATGGGTGAGATGATAAGGACTAATCAATTGATAAATACCTTTAAAAATATTTTTCAAAAATCCTTAGAATATTTTCTTAAAAATCTATTTTCAAAATAGTGACTAAACATAATAATGTTTTAATGAATTTCATACTTAATTGAGTGTTTACCTATAAATACATTTCAAAAATTATATATATTTTCGAAAGGTGATTGACCTGCACTTAGACACAAATCCTCTAGGTCAACACTAAAGTCTCTTAAGACACTTAGGTAGAGTTTCTTGTAGTTAACAAAGGTAGCCAGAAGGTGTTAGGTTTAGGGGGAGTCTATCTTTTTGCGAATGTTTTTTTAACATTTCTCTTAAAAAACTTTATTATTCTTTTCAAAAATTTATCTCTTTCAAAGTGATTTTTGCTTAAAAAAATTATCATCCTTCAAAAAATGTTTTTGCTTTTCAAAAAATGTTTTTCCAAAATTCATTATGTCTTTCAAAATATTTCAAAAAATACTTCTTAAAAATTGTCATATTTTCAAAGGAAGTTTAAATGCAGTAAAAGTACTTCTTCACTTTTTGATTATCGTCTTTTTTAAAAATACTTTATGTGCTTTTATGATTTGGATAAACTCTAAAGACACATGAAAAGTTTTCCTTATGATTTACAAGGATTCCTATGATTGTATCAGGCTTAGGGAGAGTCCCAATCAAAAGAAACTTTTGTACTTTTTTCTCTAAAGATAAATTTGTTGGTATGGCTTGATGGTTTTCAAGACAACCACGGGGTCATATCTGAGAGACTTCTCTACATCTACGGATTAAAAAAATTAATCTGAATAGAGACCCGTCCCTCTAACGATTGACTTGTCATCGTGTTAATCATTCCAAGTTACAACGTAGCCAAAACCAAGGTTAAGGCCTTGTAACTTTTCGGATTAATTAACCACGGAAAAGATGACGATTTGGATCGCCGATTTTTGTGTTTATCTTCGAGATCCAGTTAATTAATTATTATCTATGATAACGAATCAAAATAATTAACTAACATGCATGAAATGACGAGCTAAATAAAACATTGCACAATAAAACATATGATAATGAAACTGGAGCTCAGGAGAATTATACCTCGCCGTTTACCTCGCAGTCTTCTACCTTATGACCCTCCCCTCTTGGATGTCGTGTGGGCGATGATCTACCAAGTCGCGAAGTCACCAAGGCCAACAATCAACCCTTCCTTTTTCGTCCTTGCTTTGCGCTGAACACCAAACCCTTGAGCTAGGGTTTGGCTTGCCACCGGTGACCCTTCAAGGAGGAGGTGGTGAAGCCGAGATGATGAGTTCCTCTCCTTCACCACAACCCCCACAAACCTCTTTATCCTCTTCCTATCTCGCGACCACTGATACACAAGGAAGAAGAACTCCTCACGGCTCCTTTTTCTGGCGACAAACACCAAAGGGCAGCCACACTCGCTAGCGCACCAAGCCTTCTTCCTCCCTTACTTCCGCACGCCACAACAGGAGAAGTGAACTCCTCCTTGTCCCGTGCACATTTGCAGAAGAAGTTGGGGAAGAAGAGAATGAGAAAGAGGGAGAAGAAAGGCTCACCTCCTCCTCCAACGTCGGCGCTGATTCTCCACCTTGCGCCGCCGATTTTCTTTCTTCCCTATCCTGCCGCGCGCCACCAAGGGTCGAAGCTTCCTTCTCCCTTGCTCTGTGATTGATTGCCGGCCTTAGGGATGCAAAGAAAATCAAAGAAGAAGAAGAGGTGATCCCCTCCTTCCTTCCTTCACCGACGCACCTTAGGTTAGGAGAGAAAGGGAAAAGAGAGAGGGTTATATATATGGGATTAATTGGAAAATATTCCAATTAATTATGGATTGGTTCCAAAATTAATCAGAGAATAATTCCTTAATTAATTAAAGATTAATTCCTTAATTATTCAAAGATTAATTCTAGAGATTAATTCCTTAATTAATCAGAGATTAATTCCTCAATTAATCAGAGATTAATTCCTTAATTAATCAGCCTTGTATCATGACTCTTATGGGGTGTTTATTGGGCTAAGATAGGGACCATGAGGAGGAGTTGGTTCTTGGCCCGCTAATGGATCCAAACCCAATCCATTAATGGTGATCCATTCCACTAAAGGATCCCATTGTACTTCCTCACCAACCCCCATATTTTGATATGGGCTCCACCGATTACGAGTCGTTCATCTCCCCGTATTTAAGTTATCGTATGCCCAATAATTAATTTAATTTATTGATAATTAAATTAATTATCCTCTTAATCCTTGATCAGTACCACTCAACCTTTTCATCATGCCGGACCATAGTCCACTTGCAAGATTTGACATTACGATCTTTTTAAGCTCACCAAGGGGGCATCATCATCCTGACTCACTAGGACACGGATTCCGTCAATAATCAACGACACATTATATTATTAATATTATCTCCCAACTTACCGGGCCTATCGATCTAACATAATAGATTTCACCCATTGGTAAATCAAAGCGATAATAATTAATAATATACACCCGTCATTATTTCGGGATTAAGAGATCGTACTCCATAATATTAATCCGAGGTCTAATCTAATTTACGAAGTCAGTACAAAAATTGGATGACCTCTCTTTTGGTCCTACTCAATGCACACAAAGTACACTAGTGTAATTCTATGGTTAAGATAAACCACACCTAATTACACTACAACCATACTGATGGTTTGTCCAACTCCATCTCGGTTGTGAGCCTTTTTCTTATACTTCGGCAAGGAACCTGATAACATGATCTTCTGTGCGACACCACGCACCATTTATCTGCAGTGCCAAGTATCAGTCATTTTGTGTACGTACTAATATAAACATGCACTGTATGATTTTCTGATTCTCATTAAAATGCAGATGTATCCTAACCAAAAGGCAAGGCTTTTAGTATACATCCTAACAATCTCCCACTTATACTCAAAGACTTTGCTATTTTCAAAATGTCATATATCTGACCTCTAGATCCTTCACATGCCTCAAAGCTCTCACCAAGGCCTTAGTGAAATGATCCACCTAGGTCATTCTCTATGCAATCTAGGCAACAACAGCTATTCCTCTTCTGGGTGGTACTTGCGCTCTATGTGTTTACTTGCCTTATGGACTCATGATTCCTTCAAGTTCACAACTGCACCTTTTAAATCACATCAAAATGTGATAGTGTTGGATCAAGAGAAACGATAGAGGGGGGGGGTGAATATCGTTAAAACTTTTTAAGATTAAAGAAAAGAGAAAATGCAGCGGAAACAAAACAATCACATGGAAACAAAAGTATTTTACTTGGTTCGGAGTCACGGTCAGCTCCTACTCCAAGGCTCACGGTCCTTGACCGTTTACTTTGGGCAATTCTATAATCGCCCAAAAGGTTTACAAATTTCAGTACAAGAATATTGCCGTAAATGAAAAGAGCTACACTTTTCGTTACCGACGCCTGATGTGGATCATACTTCGGAGCAGAGGGTCATTGTCGGCGCTGGAATCTCGAAGTCGGAGTTTGCCGGAGCGGAGCGCTTGAACGAAAAGCTTTGGAGCGTTAGAAAGTAGTTGTTCTGACGCCTTGGGGTCGAGCCCCTTTTATAGTGCTCCTGGGGGTGCCTGATTCGCCGCAGGCGCCTGACACGTGCCTTCATCTGCAGAAAACTCAATCCGCAGCTCGGTCAGCGCTTATCCCCTTCGACTCAGCCTCTAGAGCTGACTGGGGCGCCCAGGACCTCCTGGGCGCCTAGCTTGACTTGGTCCGCTGGCTTCGTGGCTGATTTGCTTCGATTACCTCTTTGGCTTTGACCTTGGGCGCCCGGGACCTCCCGGGCGCCTAGCCCAGTGTTATTTCGACGCGTTCTTGCTTCTTTGCTGTTTTGGCTTTTCACCTTGGGCTCCCGGGACCTCCCGGGCGCCTAGCCGAGTTTCCTACCCGCTTCTTTCGGGGCGTTTTGAGCTGCAGAAACACACTCCTTCGATCCCTGCAACCAAGGTTAGTTCCAAACCAAACAATGCAAGAATGTTAGTTAATATTTACAGCCATAACTGTCTTGGTTCTGACTTCGGGTCTCCCAAATGGAACCCTAGGTCGAACCGACACCTACTGTTCCCTCGACGGGGAACGCGTCCTTACCTACTCCTCTCAGGAGAGTTTACCTTTTGCCAACCGGCTCCTTCGGTTGGACTTTTGCCCAATCCACCTGACCAGGTCTTCGTCCCCAACTTCCGGTTAGGTCTGCGGTGCCCAGCCCCTTGCCGGACTTCGTGCCCAGTCCTCGACCAGGTCTTCTTTGCCTGACTTCCGGTCAGGTCTTCTTACCTAGTCCTTGACCAGGACTTCTTTGCCTAGTGCACCTAGGACTTCTTCCTACACACTCAGTGAACAAATTAGACAACGATAACATCTTAACTTCTGAACCCTTTGCCATTATCAAAACCCAAGTTTGACTTAGGTGCTGCCTGCACCATCAATCTCCCCCTTTTTGATTTATGACAACCCGGTTTAAAAAGTTAAGTCAAACATACTGAAAAATAGGTAAAGTACCAAATTTAATTTCCTCCCGTGGAAGAAATCTCCTCCTGAGTTTTTCACAAATTCGTGGGGTTTTTGAAAAAGTTTCTAAGTCTAAAATTGAAAAGTTTTTCAGGTTTTCAATACTTAGAAAATTTTCAAGAAAAGTTTTTTAAGTTAGAAACATTTTAAAAAAATATTTTAAGTTGGGCATTTCGAAAATTTTCAGGAGAATTTTGAAATTTACACTTAGAAAATTTTCCTCCAAAAAATGTAGAGTAAGTACTTAAAATAATTTTGAAAACAATTTTTGAATTAAGTACTTAAAATAATTTCGAGAGCATAATTTCCAAAACACTCACTTTAGAAACTTTTCTAAACTGATTTTGAAGTTTTAACACTTAGAAATTTTTCAAGCAGTTTTAATACTTAGAAAAATTCTTCAAGCAAAATTTTGAATTTTATAACACTTAGAAAATTTTTCCAAACCTGATTTTGAATTACTTTACTTTTTGAAAGAGGAGATAAACGTTTTGAGGACAAAATTTAAATTGAAAAAAATTTAAATTAAAACCAGCAAAATTTTAAAACCTTCTTTTCTCTCCTTTCCAATCTCTCCCCCTTTGCCATATATAAAAAAAATATAGCAATAAAACTGAGTGCTGTACTGAACCATAATAAAAGTAAGGTGCTGTACTGAACCAATTCTAAGTATAACCTAGACCAAATCAATTCAAATTTTCTCTTTCGGGTCCTGTCTAACCCAATTAGCTACTTACTAACTGTTATAAACAGTTGCTTTTGCTAGGGTTAGTCAAGTTAAGTGATCTGATCAAGTTAGATTTTTCTAAGCTTGACACTTAACCTGATTACTGTTTAATTGGTATTTATTGCCCCAATTACTATAGATGCACTGACTTAAAGCATCTTGAATCAAGGCATAGACCTAAGCATCTCAACCCATTCTAGGTTATCAATCAAAAGTACCTTAAGGTCCTTGTGAGATGTTGGCTTCTAGATCTATAGGTGCATGCAATTCTAGGGTTAGGGCCTAGGCTAAGTCCATTTGCGAAAAAGCCCTAGTTTTGAAGGGGGTAAGTTTTTAAACAAAACTAAGCCGGAAAATTAGTTTAAATAAATAAAACATGATTTTTCAAATAAAATAAGATAAGAAATAAAACATTAAAAAATATAAGTAGAGCAGTCCTATTCTACCAAGCATAACCCTAACTGCCTTCTTAGTGAGCTGAACTCAGACTCAGGTTCGGTTACGCCTCTCAGATACACCATTATGCTGTGGTGTATATGGCGGAGTCCATTGAGACAATATCCCATTGTCCCTAAGATAATCTTGAAACTCTTGACTCAAGTATTCACCACCCCGATCGGATCGAAGTATCTTAATACTTTTGCCAAGATGTTTCTCTACATCACTTCTGAACTCTTTGAATTTCTCAAAAGCTTCAGATTTGTGTTTCATTAAGAACACATACCCGAATCGTGAGTGATCATCGATAAAGGTAATGAAGTAGCTATAACCTCCTTGTGCAAGAGTTGACATTGGTCCACATACATCAGTATGTATTAGACCAAGCAATTCTCCCACTGGTTTACCTTTTCCGGAAAAGGGTAATTTGGTCATCTTGCCTTTTAAGCATGATTCGCATGTATCAAATGAACCAGGTTCAAATGATTCCAGAATTCCACATCAGTGTAATTTGGTCATGCGTTTCTTACTTACATGGCCAAGACGACAATGCCACGTATAGGAGTCCATTTGATTATCTATTTGAGCACGTTTGTTGCTAACTTCGATATTGAAAATGTCACCGGATAAATCTAACGTGTAGATACCATTGTATAAAGTTCTGGTCCCATAAAGAACACCATTTAAAGTTATGTAACAGCAATTGTTACTAAAAGTTAAATGATAACCCTTTTCATTCAAGCATGAAATAGATACAATGTTCTTTATTAACGAAGGAACAAAATAACAATTATCCAATTCTAAGACAAGTTCAGTAGGGAGCTTTAGAAAATATGTTCCGATGGCAACAGCAGCAATCTTTGCTCCATTTACAACTTGCAAATTCGCTTTTCCCTTGACGAGTCTTCTTCTATTCCTTAGCCCTTGTATGTCATTACATATATGTGAGTTACACCCAGTATCAAGTACCCAGGTGGACGACGAAATAGAGTGACATTCAATAACGAAGATACCTGAAGAGGATGGGGCATCAGATGCCTTCTTCTTCAAGGACTCAAGATAAACCTTGCAGTTTCTTCGCCAGTGACCCTCCTTGCCGCAGTGATGGCAAGTGCCTTTTGGTGTCTTTTCAGTCTTTTTGGCTTCTTTCTTCTTTCCCTTATTCTGTTCTTTAGGCTTCCTCTTAGAGCCTTTCTTTGAGGAACCAACTAACAGTACCGTCTTCTGATCCTGCTTTACAGAAGGTTCTACAGTCTTCAGCAGGTTGAGCAACTCAGGAATGGTAGTCTCCAGCTTGTTCATCCGATAGTTCATCACAAATTGTGAGTAACTCTTGGGCAAATAATGCAGAATTAAGTCAACACTTAGTTCGTGATCCATTGCAAATCCGAGTGTGCCTAGTCGCTCAATGTACCCCAACATCTTCAACACAAACTGTGAGACAGAAGTGCCTTCCTGCATCTTAGAGGTGAAGAGGAGTCTAGAGACCTCGAACCTTTCGGATTTTGCCTGCTCATCAAACAGCTCATGAAGATGGAAGATGATGGTATGAGCATCCATATGCTCATGCTGCTTTTGCAGCTCAGGTACCATAGCGGCCAGCATGATGCAACTCGCAAGTTCAGAATCGACCACATGTTTCTGATAGGCCACTAACTGGTCTGGAGTTGCACCTTCTGGAGGATGGTTGGGAAGTTGTTCTTCAAGGACATAAGCAAGCTTTTCTGCCTTGAGGACTATCCTCAGGTTTCGAAGCCAGTCCATGAAGTTTGGCCCAGTTAGCTTATTGGTGTCCAAAATGGAACGCAAATTCAGAGAAGACATGATCAAGTGATTATCCTAGAAATACAAATTGAAAAAATGATGAACCAGGCAGCAGGCAAATTGAACCTGGGGTGACCGGCCCGGCCCCACGGAAGTTTCCTACCGGTCATCAGGGTAAATCGGGAAGCGCTCACGATGGGCAGTCTAGAAGCCAAGCGTTCCAGGGTTCGCACCCCATTTGGAGGAAAAATTCCTGCAAAATGCGCCGTAGCTGGGGATCGAACCGTGGATGCCTGGGTTAACAACTAGTGCCCTTACCGCTGCACCATAGCCCCGGGGCTAGAAATACAAATTGAGCTTATGTGAGAAGAATGATAAAGAATGCATCAATATACATTAATTAAATCCTATTTATTTTTCGAATTGAATAACCCTTTTTATCAATTCGAGAGATCGTAGGAACATCTCCAAATAGGTTGATATCCAACCATAGATAAGAACAACCATGGCTAGAGTCCATTAAGTTATTCTTAGCTATGAAGGTAGGTAATTATACCGATTACATATTATACATATGTAACTATCACATTAGCTATCAACTAATTGAACGTTTGCATAAATCATTGGGTTGTTACTCATTAACAAGTATGCAACAATATACATAGCACCCAACTGCACTTCTCTTTACATCGACCTTGGCTGTGGCACAACAAATCGATGTTCTAAGCTTAACGCTGACCCATTAATCAAGAAATAGTTTTAATATGGTTGGAGCTCATTCAACCATTTAGTCAGGCTTGGATGTGTCCAACAACCAAAACTAAGGATTGACCTTTGACTCCAACTATATTAATCATAAATTAATTCCATGGTTTGAACATGTTGAGGTTCAAGCCGGGCATGGATGTGTCCATCAACCCAAACGAGAAACAAAACTCCAGTTCTAACCATATTAATGGAAGGTGTTGGCCTTAATATTTTGTAAGGGGTTTTGGGTCTCATCCTTTTCCTTTTAAGCACATTCATGACATATAATTATGTCATGTTCTAACGATTTCCTTAATAAAGTATGTATGTGACTTAATTTATCAAGTCTCATTAATTGAATTAAGAATCAGATTTCCTAATTCTAATTTCACACTTTATTCAAAGAATTGTTTTGGGAAACAATTTCCTAAATTGTCATAATCAATTTCGAAAATAATATGTTTAAGACTTTGATTTCTCTAAATCAAATCTTATTAAATTAAGAGACAGATTCCCTTAATTCAACCACATATTATTTTCATGAAAATCTTATTTAAGGAAATAAACTTTATAGGAAACAATTTTTCCTAATTAATTTTGGAGACAACAATATGTAAGAGCATCACCTCATAAATCAAATAAGGAAATTATCGTTTGAGAATCACCTCAAAAATTTCCAAGATTTGATCACATATTTTATTTATGGATAATTAATTACAACAAATTATTTACTTTGGGTGGCTCCCCGAGGCACTCACCAAAGAAAAGAAATTTGTTGTTAATCTAATTTGGCCTGCTCCCCGAGGCATAACCAAATTAAACTTGACAATTAAAGAACTTATTAATAATATAATTTGGATGACTCCTCGAGGCCTACCCAAATCAATTTTAACAATTCATATTCAAAATAGAAAATTAAATTATAACAACTAACTTTAATTTGGGTGGCTCCCCGAGGCACTCCCCAAAGTAAAGAATTTTGTTAATAATTTAAAACCCAACTTGAATTTAATTGTCAATTAATGTTTCCATAAAATGTCTAGACTTTCATGAAAAGAAAGTGCCCAAAATTACAAGCTTTCCATAAATGGAAAGTTTCCAAAATTAAAACGTTTTCAGAATTATTGTAAGTTTCTGGTACAAAGAAAACTTACGTATTTCCAAAATTGGAAAATTTCCAAAATTAGGAAATTTCCAAAATTGGAAAGTTTCCAAAAAATGGAAAGTTTTCACAATTATCATAAAATTTCAGAAACAGAGATATTTCAAAAGTTTGCAAAATTTCATGAGGATTTCCAAACTTTGAAATTCCTAAATCTAAAATTTACCATAATTGGAAAGTTTCCATAATTGAAAAATTTTCCAAAACTGAGATCATGACAAAGTCTTCCGCAAAACAATTATATGATTATGTCGAACACTAACCAGCTCTGATACCACTGTTGGGACCGGGTGCATGCCGACGCGGACATGTATTGTAATTGTTACATAATTACATGCAGCGGAAACAAAAGCATGAATAATTTCCTAAATTATTCTAACACATATCCTAAGCATGCAATGTGTTCACATAATCGTAATATAAAATTTTTGCAGAAAAGAAAATTACTCTACGAATTACCTTGCGTAACTTGGAAGAAGGGACGAGATCCAACCGTTAGCGTCCCTTGAAAGCTCCGCCTCTATTTGAATCCACACCGAGTATCGTCGGGATGACTTCGCTAAGCCACGAGTTTCGTGTTCACGAGAACTACTAGGTTCTCCGTGAACACGACGAAAACCGAGAGAGTAATCAAATCGAAAGACTCACCACCAAGGTTGGCCGAAGAGGAAGATCGTCGCAAGGAAGAACTTTGTCGCCTTGATGCTTCTCCTTGTGCTCACGGCAAGAAGAAAGAAGGAAGGCCTATGGCCGGCCAAGAGAGAGGGAGAGAAGAAGAGGAGAGAGCCCAAGCAATTCTTGGATGGATCATCTTGCATGGTACCCCTTGGGTCCTTTATATAGGGAGAGGTTTCTTAATTCCAAAGCAAACCTCTCCTTGATTATGGAATAATTTCTCAATCAATCCATAATCAAGGCTCTCATGATCAAGCTTCTTCTTCTTGATTATGGAATAATTTCTCAATCAATCCATAATCAAGGCTCTCTTTCTTTTGGCATGATTATATAAAATTTATAAAACAAACCAACCATTGGTTCATTATATAAAATTTTATAAAACAAACCAACCATTGGTTCATTATATAAATTTTATTAAACAAACCAACTCATGGTTCATTATATAAAAATTTATATAAAATTTATATAACCTTTTATAAAATAAACCAACCTTTGGTCTATTTTATAAAACAAACCAAAATAGCCTTATCCTCTTATGGTGGTGGCCGGCCATGACAAGAAGAGAGGAGGCCCCCTTCCTTGGCCGGCCCATCTAACCCCAATTGGATCAAATTTCTTAATGAATTAAACTTATTTAATTCACCTATTAAGTCTTTAAAAGACTTAGCCATTGTATGCTTCCGATGCGTCTGAAATAAATTCAGTTTTGACTATTGTTTGGACTTACCAAAAATAGTCTATCTCGATTGGAGAATCTAATTCTCAACTCGTTTTAAATCCTTCTAATTACTCGTTATGCGTGTGACCAAATAGGCTTTCAATTTATATTGGCCGTCCATAATTAACTAATTAATTATAGAACGATCATGAGTGGCACCTAATAGTACATCATGATCCCCAATTAATTGAAAGATCAACGATTGACTTCAGAAATAATTCTAAAACCCTTCAGCAGCTATAATGAATCGTGCCCCATTCCTTTCACCATCTTATACCCACTTGGTTCAGGACATGGTCTATGTGTCAGTCCCCACTAGGCTGACTACGTCACACCTAGCCCAAGTAACGTTTCCTCATCCTATGGATTCTAATTACTCTCATGTATTTAAGAGATTCATACTCTGAACATGTCATGCTCTGGCCAGAGGCTTCGAGTAATAATCCGACGATAGGCCTCGGGTATACATCTCCTCGCAAGGAGTGGTGAATCCTTTGTAGGTTGTTCAAACATCTTCGGGCACTTCGGCTTATACCCAATCAACCTGGGTCCACACCTCCTTGGAGATGCTTGCTTAAGATGTCAAAGTATAAGTCTCCATGACCAAGATGACTTGAACACCGCAAGTCAAAGGAACATCGCACTTAAGCTGCAGTAAGAACTTCACTGACATATCTATATGTAGACTACCATATGAAGTTTTACAGCCAGTCACTCCAATGAATTAGTTCGCTTAACTAGTATTCATGTTTATCTCCGGACTTCTCCATGTCACCAGCCAGTGAGAATCAGCTGATTAGAGAATAACCCATGCTAGTCTCAACAGAATTGATAGTGTCCGTATTTATCAATTCATCGACTAGGGACAATTTCAATACTTCATAATTGCACATGTAGAGATAATCACTAGTTGTGAATTCATCATAAATTCTCTCATGCTGTGAATTGTATTGCGGACATTCAGTAAATGAGCTTAAGATCTTAATCAAATAATCATGTATACTCAAATAGTGAATATTCATTTATTAAAAATAAATGATTACAATCATAAGGCGATTGCCTTAGGACACTTCTCTCATATCACTAACATATCTCACCCCTGGCTACATGATCTCTTACGAAGTGGTGTTTGACTTCTATGTGTTTAGTTCTAGAGTGTTGGATTGAGTTCTTAGTTAGATTAATTGAACTTATATTATCAATGTAGACTTGGGTTTGGGTGTAGTCAAGCTGAAAGTCTTTAAGAGTGTGCATCATCCATAAGAGTTATGCTACACACTCTCCTAAAGCAACATACTCAGCTTCGGTTGTGGATAGAGCTATGTAGTGTTGCTTTCTACTACACCAACTCACTAGACTGTTTCCTAAAAGTTGGCAGCTTCCACTTGTACTCTTTCTATCTAGTTTGCAACCAGCATAGACAGAATCAGAGTATCTTGACAGGTCAAAAGTTGACGTCTTAGGATACCAAATCCCTACATCTAGGGTGCCCTTGATGTATCTAAGTATTCTTTTTAGGGCTGCTAAGTGCGTTTCCTTAGCATAAGTTTGGTATCTAGCACACATTCCCACAACAAAAACGATATCAGGTCTGCTGGCTGTAAGGTAAAGTAGACTACCAATCATACTTCGATATAGTTTATGGTCTATAGGTTTACCATCAGGGTCACTATCTATTTTTACATTTGTGGCCATAGGGGTACTTATGCTTTTGGAGTTATCCATTTTAAATTTCTTTATTAACTTCTTAGCATATTTGGATTTATGGACATAATTTCCATCCCTAGTTTGCTTAATTTGTAATCCTAAAAAGAAGTTGAGCTCACCAACTAAGCTCATTTCGAATTCGTTTTCCATTATTTTTACAAATTCTTTTAAGAAATTTGAGTTGGTGGATCCAAAAATTATATCGTCAACGTAGATTTGAGCAATAAAGATGTCTTTTTCTAAGGTCTTAATAAAAAGAGTTGAGTCAATTTGTCCTTGTTTAAATTCCTTAGAAATGAGATAGGTTGATAGGCGTTCATAACATGCCCTAGGTGCTTGTTTTAGTCCATACAGTGCCTTATTGAGCTTGTAAACATGGTCATGTTTTTCTAAGTCCTCAAAATCGAGGGGCTGTCCTACATAGACTTCTTCTCTAATAAATCCATTCAGAAAAGCTGACTTTACATCCATTTGGTAGAGTTTAAATCCTTTATGGGCTGTAAAGGCTAGCAACATTCTAATAGACTCAAGTCTGGCTACTGGGGCATAGGTTTTATCATAGTCTAACCCTTCGACTTGACTGAACCCTTTAGCTACTAAGCGGGCTTTATTTCTAACTATTTCCCCTTGGTCATTTAGTTTATCCCTAAACACCCACTTAGTGTCAATAATGGATTTGCCCTCAGGTTTAGGTACTAGTTCCCAGACTTGGTTCCTTTCAAATTGGGCTAACTCCTCTTGCATTGCTATGCTCCAATCAGGATCAGGTAAGACTTCCTCTATAGTCTTAGGTTCAATTTTTGAAATCAGTGCAATTTGACTAAGATTTCTATAGAAAGACCTAGTTCTGACTCCTAAGGTTGGATCACCCATAATTTGATCAGTTGGGTGACTGAGTCTAGGATTCTTGGTTCTTCTAGAACTTGGTTCAGCCTTAGGTCTGGTTGGACGATTCAGTTCAGTATTTGGTTCAACTACTTGGGTTGGTTCAATTGACTCAGTAGTTGGTTCAATAGTTAGTTCATTTAGAGGTTCAACTAGTGGTTCAATAATTTGTTCATTATCTTCATGATCAATATTTGCTGGATTTAAATCTGGATTATCAAATTTTGAATTAGTTTCCTCATCAAATATTAGATTTGTTGTTTCTTCAATTTTTTTAGTTTGTTTATTGTAGACCCTATAGGCCCTACTTGTTGTTGAATATCCTAAGAAGACCCCTGGGGTTGACTTAGACTGGAATTTACCTAGATAGTCCTTGGTGTTTAGGATATGGACTTTGCACCCAAAGACCCTTAGGTAATGTAGGTTTGGAAGTCTATGGTAGTATAATTCATAGGGTGTTTTATTATGTCATTTGTTAATTAGGACCCTATTTTGGATATAGCAAGCCATACTAATTGCTTCTGCCCAAAATTGGTTAGCTAGGTTGAATTCATTGAGCATAGTCCTAGCGGCTTCCTATAGGGTTCTATTTTTCCGTTCTACTATCCCATTTTGCTGGGGGGTTCTAGGACATGAGAATTCGTGAATGTATCCATTTATTCTACAAAATTCCTCGAACCGTTGATTCTCAAACTCTCCCCCGTGATCACTCCTAAGTCTTTTGATTTTGGTATCGTTTTGATTTTCAATTATCTTACAAAAATCAATAAATAGGTTTAGGGTTTCATCTTTAGTCTTTAGGAACCTAACCCAAGTAATCCTTGAGTAATCATCGATAATTACTAAGCAATACTGGTTTCCGCTTAGTGACTCGGCTCCATGTGAATCAAATAGGTCAAGGTGCAGGAGCTCCAGTGTGGTTTGAGTTAGGTCTGATTGAATTTGTTTGTGATTAGACCTGGTTTGTTTACCTTGGTTGCATGATTCACATATCATGTTTTCATGGTTCTTAATTTTTGGTATTCCTTTAATTAGGCCAAGTTGGGTGATTTTTGAAATTAATCTTAGATTAGTGTGACCTAATCTCCTATGCCAAAGGTTTGATTCTTCTAACTGAGTTTGGAAGCATTTAGGTTTTAAGGGTATGTTTATAGTGTAAACATTATTTTTCCTAGTGCCCTTAAGCATTACTTCTGAGTCTTGCAAGTTTTTAATCAGGCAGTTAGAGTTGGTAAAGGTAACTACATAGCCAGTATCACACAATTGACTTATACTAAGCAAGTTAAATTTAAAGTTCTCAACCAAGAGTACCTTTTTAATTACAAAATCAGATTTGAGTTCAATGTTACCTGACCGAATGACTTTGAGTGTAGCATTGTTGCCAAATGCTACTGAGCCTAGGTTCTTGAACTTGAGTTTGGTGAATTTCAATTTGTCCCCAGTCATGTGTCTGGAGCACCCGCTATCCAACATCCATTGGTCCAAATCTTTATGTTCCTACACATAAAGAGTTTTGTTGATTTGGATCCAATTAGAATTAAGGATAGCTTAAATTGATTTTTACAACCTAGTCTGTCTCACCCAATCTAGAGTTATCAATCACGTTAACCTTATGGGTTTTTGTGAGACAGGTTTTAATAGAAGTAAAGATTTTATTTTGAAAAACCATGATTAGTTTTGAAAGGTTAAATTAATTTTGAAAAATCAATTAATTATGCTTTAAAATTTATTTTTGAAAACAATGGTTGAATCTAAGATTAATTGAAATATGTGTTAGATTCAAATCTGACAATAGTAAAGTGAATTTGGTTTTCAATAATCGACTTCCAGGTCTTGGCGAGGCACTAGGCCTTCTTTGGCCGTAGCCTTATTGGATCATCAACCCTTTCCTTGACAAAGCTTTTTATTGAAAATCCATCTTCAAGTTACTCCTTGAAAGATTTTGGTCTAACTAGTTTGGGTCTTGGATCGGTAGCTTTGGCTAGTTCTGCCAAAATGGCTTCCCTAACGTACTATCATCTCACCTCCACCCAATCCTATGTTGTTTAAATTTCAGTTAATCGGTTTAGTCCCTAATCTAACCAGTCCTAGGTCTAAGCATGGTAATTTATAGAAAATAAATAAACAAGCAATCATGCAATTTTAACATAAGAGAAGAATTTATTTAACTATAAAGATTGTTTTTAAGTTGGCTCCCCTTGGACTAAAGCCACGGTAATGATTAGGCAAGATATGAATCTTGTCCTTGGGGATCCAATACTGGTTTAGTCCAGCTTGGTTGTTCAGGCAAAGTTTGGGTACCCATGCCTGGACTTTGGTCCTTGATTGGTTCAATACAGCATAGTATGACCTTTGTCTAGCCTTGGTTCGATACCCTAACCCGGATCGATTTAGAACGGACTTCTGTTTTCCAAGGATCATATCAAGACCCTTGGAACCCGAAGTGAATCGTTCTAAAGCTGCTCTAAGGTCCTTGACTTGAGTTTTCAAGGAGGAGTTCTCTTTCTCAAGATTTTCAACTTGAGTAGAGGTTCCTTCTTGAACCTTCTCAGTCAATGATCTAGAGTTAGTGCCCTCTTTCAGGAGTTTTACTTCCTATCGAAGGGACTCGACTTGGATTTTGGCTTTCGCCATGTTGCTAGATAGATAAGCAATTAATTCTACTAATTTAACTTTAGAATAACCACTTACAGTTATTTTGCCGTCTTCCGAAATGGTGAGCTTTTCATCGTCCAGTTCCGATTCTGATTCAGTGTTGATTTCTTCCGAAGCAGACAAGGCGAGCAGGTTCGATTGTGGGGCCTCTTCTTCTTCTTCGGAGGAAGACTCGTCCCACGTGGCTTGAAGGGCCTTCTTCCTTCCTGTCTTTTTGGCTTCTTTCAGATTAGGGCACTACGATTTGTAATGTCCCTTCTTGTTGCATTCATAGTAGGTTACGTTTGATTTGGTCTTTGACGTTGAGGGTTCAGCTGGATCTTCCTTCTTTCGGCTGACTTTTCTTCCATTGGTCCGATGCTTCAGCTCCTTGTAGTAGTCCCGGGCTAGCCGAACCAGCTCGGGTCGATCCCCTTTACTGTCTTCTGAGTCTGAGTCAGACTCGGGTGCAGGTTGAGGCTTCTTCTTGGCCACCTTTCCTGCTTTTCCTGGAAGAAAAGCAATACCTTTCTTGGCTAAGGTGCAGTTAGTCTGCTCATGTAATTCTAATTCAGAAAATAATTCGTCTAATTTAATTTTGGAAAGGTCCCTAGAAACTTTGTACGCATCTACCACAGATGCCCACAAAGTATTTCTTGGGAAAGCGTTTAGGGTATACAAGATAAGGTCATGGTTTTCTACCTTGTGACCGATTGCATGTAGACCATTCATCAGCTCCTGGATCCTGGCGTGGAGCTGGGCTGCTGACTCGCCTTCGTTCATTTTGATGGTGTACAATTTGTTCAGCAGAAGGTCCCTTTTGCTGATTCGGGTGTCGAAGGTTCCTTCGTGCAATTCGATCAACTTACTCCATAGTTCCTTTGCACTGTTAAAGGGTCCCACCCGGTTCAGCTCTTCTTTGGTTAGTCCGCATTGGAGTGTCTGGGTCACCTTTGCATCAGCCTCAATCTTCTTTTTCAGTGAGGCATCCCATTCTGTGTAAGGTTGTGCCACTCCTTCAGCATTTTTCAGGATTTCCAAACCAGATTAGATTATGATCCACATATCCACTTGAGTTTTTAGGTGGACCTCCATCCGACTCTTCCAGTAGGAGAAGTCTTCTCCACTGAAGAGTGGTGGTCTGGCTATGCTGAAACCCTCTTGCATGGCCATTAGGATTTCAGAAATGACAACAACAGAAAACGAATCTTGTCCCAAGACTTGGTCATAGATTAGTAGTGCGGGAATAAGATAATTAAAAAGAAATGATCGAGTGGTGTTGCACCAACCTCGATTAACGAGAAAAATTCAATAGAAAAATAAATTAAAAATTTCGTAAAATCCGAAAAACTCCCAAATTGGTGGTTGCACCAAATTTAAGCTACCCTGCTCTGATACCACTTGTTGGAGCGAGAGAAACAATAGAGGGGGGGGTGAATATCGTTAAAACTTTTTCGGATTAAGGAAAAGACAAAATGCAGCGGAAACAAAACAATCACACGGAAACACAAGTATTTTACTTGGTTCAGAGTCGCGGTCGGCTCCTATTCCAAGGCCCACGGTCCTTGACAGTTTACTTTGGGCAATTCTATAATCGCGCAAAAGGTTTACAAATTTCAGTACAAGAATATTGCAGTAAATGAAAGAGCTACACTTTTCATTACTGACGCCCGATGTGGATTATACTTTGGAGCAGAGGGTCGTCGTCGGCGCTGGAATCTCGAAGTTGGAGTTTGCCAGAGCGGAGCGCTTGAACGAAAAGCTTTGGAGCGTTAGAAAGTAGTTGTTCTGAAGCCTTGGGGTCGAGCCCCTTTTATAGTGCTCCTGGGGGTGCCTGATTCGCTGCGGGCGCCTAACACGTGCCTTCATCTGCGAAAAACTCAATCCGCAGCTCGGTCAGCGCTTATCCCCTTCGACTCAGCCTCAGGAGCTGACTGGGGCGCCCGGGACCTCCTGGGCGCCTAGCTTGACTTGGTCCGCTGGCTTCGTGGCTTGTTTGCTTCGATTACCTCTTTGGCTTTGACCTTGGGTGCTCGGGACCTCCCGGGCGCCTAGCCCAGTGTGATTTCGAAGCGTTCTTGCTTCTTTGCTGTTTTGGCTTTTCACCTTGGGCGCCCGGGTCCTCTCGGGTGCCTAGCCCAGTTTCCTACCCCCTTCCTTTGGGGCGTTCTGAGCTGTAGAAGCACACTCCTTCGGTCCCTGCAACCAAGGATAGTTCTAAACCAAACAATGCAAGAATGTTAGTTAATATTTACAACCGTAGCAGTCTTGGTTCTGTCTTCGGGTCTACTAAATGGAACGAACCCTAGGTCGAACCGACACCTACTGTTCCCTCGACGGGGAATGCGTCCTCACCTACTCCTCTCAGGAGAATTTACCTTTTGCCAACCGACTCCTCCGGTTGGACTTTTGCCCAATCCACCTGACCAGGTCTTCACCCCCAACTTCCTCTTAGGTCTTCGGTGCCCAGCCCCTTGCCAGGACTTCGTGCCCAGTCCTCGACTAGGACTTCTTTGCCCTACTTCCGGTCAGGTCTTCTTGCCAAGTCCTTGACCAGGACTTCTTTACCTAGTCCACCTAGGACATCTTCCTGCACACTCAGTGAACGAGTTAGACAACGATAACATCTTAACTTCTCAACCCTTTGCCATTATCAAAACTCAGGTTTGACTTAAGTGCTACCTGCACCAACAGATAGTTCCTAGCAAACTAGGAATCACATCAAAGTCCATCTTGAGGTTTCTGAATGTAACGCTCGCTTTTTTTTTCCATAAGCGGCGTTACGTTAACATGCTTAGGGCATGTAGACATCATAAGGCAGCGGAATAACTTTAACTTATACATGACCTACTACCATTCCTAACTTATTGACATGGGAACCTTAGCATATTAACTATGAACTTAAGCATCATATCATGTCATACATAATATCATATCATAAGGTTCCAGAAGTCATTATTCAAACATATAAGTAACCAAGGTGAAGTTCTAGCATAAACAGTAAACATATAGTTTCCTGGGCCAAGTCACTACTACACACATGCGTTCTTGCCCTCCTGCTGCTTCCATCATTGTCCCCTTGAATGATCTGCAGTATAAGGAAATAAGACTATAAGCACACAGGCTTAGTAAGACTCTTTCCTACTCACAAAAACCATTCATCATTCATCATCTCATAATGAGCACATGAAACATTAACATACTTGGTGCTCTACCTAGAACATAACATCTTACGTCACTTATCGTATACATAGCATGGCATTAACATAGACATATTAAACATTCTAAACATTGCATGATACATGACATAAACATAAACATAGTGAACATTCTAAGCATGGCATAATACATAGCATAAACGTAAACATAGTGAAAATTCTAAGCATGACATAATACCTATCATATCATATGAACATCTTCTTAACATAATCATGGTATAGTTCATTCATTCTCATGCATAATTCTTAACATGAAACGTAAGCATAAAATCTTATCACATAGCATAATGCATAACATGAATGGATGCATGAGTGGAATGCATATACATAAGGATGCTTAACTTTTAAAACATACTTTTAAATGCTTAAACATAATCATCATAACATCATTTGGGGTCCCCGGCTTTTACCACATACATACATCATAGCGCGCATCCCTAGCAAGTCCGAGGTCGCGAGCCCCGACCTACTAGGGTAAGGACAGCATAGTCGGTAGTCCCCGAACCGAGGCGTTCTTAAGGTGCCCATCCCTGTTGCACAGCTCCGGTAGTGCCAGAACCGTGGACAGCTTCGGTAGTCCAAAACCGGGGCATTCTTAAGGTGCCCATCCCTTGGACCCATACTTCGGTCCGGTACAAGCCCATACATAAAGTAAAATTCTTTTTATGTTTCATCATTCATAAGACATTCATAGCATAACCATGTTACATAAAGCATGACTTAACACATGCTTGTCCTTTCATTGTTCATTCTTATTGCATAACATCATGATGCCTGTAAGGCATGAGCATTATCTTCATTCATAAACATGGTATGCATCTTCTTTCATAAGCATGACATGCATCTTTATTCATACAACATGACATGCATCAATCTATCATGAACATAAACATAACATACTTATCATGGCATCGTTCTTATCATGAACCTATCATAACATACCTATCATAGCATCATTCTTATCATGAACATAACCCTATCATACTTATCATGGCATCATTCATATCATGAACATAAACCTATCATACTTATCATGGCGTCATTCATATCATGAACATACACAATAACTTAACATGGTTCTTAACATAACGTGAGCATATAACTTAGCAGGGTTCTCTACATCACATAAGCATATATAGGTAGGATTTCCATAACCTTCTACCTACCATTCAAATACATGGCCTAAAACATAAACATCCATGGTAACCCTATTATGCATGGCATCCAGTCATAACCTAAACATGAAACCTAAAGCATGGTGCTTAAACCTTAGGGTCATGGTTAACATGATTCCTACCATACATTATTTATAAGACCATAGGAAGTCCTTGGGGCTCATGATTAGGGTTAACCCTAACCTTTAGGCCACTTCCCTAGGGCTGGCTGAAACTTTTAAGACCATGGGGGTATGGAAAAATTCCATTAAAATCCCCAATCAATCATTAAACACTAATCACATCTTACTATAGAGCCATTGGAGCCCTTACTTGAAATAAATCATAACTTTTACCCTATTAACCCTTCTTGGCCGAAACTTATAGAGTCTCTAGGCCATGTGAAAATTCACATAAACACCCTCCATCACCCTTATATCATGACAACACATAAAAATATATACTTGAAGTTTAGGACTCAACCCTAACCTTTGGGTCCTTGAGGTTGGCCGAAACTTATAGGGTCTCTAGGGTACTCCAAAAATTCCCAAAAATTATTCTTAATCTCTAAACATCATCAGGGAACAATAAATAACATTATAAATATTTTTAGCATCATTATGGACCCTAAAACATTGTGGCCGAAACCCATAGGGTCTCTAGGTGTTGATTTTGTTCCTTTCATGTTGGCCGAAACCCTAGGGTGTCCTAGGGTACTTCAAAAATTCCCAAAAATTATACTTAACCTCTACACATCATAAGGGAACATTAAATAACATTATCAAGATTTTTGGCATAATTATAGACCTTTAAATCATGGTGGCCGAAACCCTTAAACTTAAGGTTCTTGGTTTTCCTTCCTTTCAACATCAAATCCAAAAACTAACCAATATATCATGCTAAAAATCATGGAAATCATAAGGAACTATTATACCACAGGTGAGGGAGTCTTACCTTGGGTTTCTTGATTTTTCGAACCTTGAAAGAGAAGGAAATGGTAAGTCCCTTGAACACTTGAACCCCCTTGCCCTTGTATCCTTGAAAAAAAAACCTTTTGATCTTGTGATGAGACCCTCTTGTGGAGTTTTTCCAAAGGAAAATCTCCCCTATGGTGTTCGGCTAGAATGAGGAAGGAGGGAGGAAGAAAATGCAAGTAATGGAAGGAAAAAGTAACTCCCAAACCCCCCTATTTATCACCCATTAAGGAGGTAAATGAAGAATCTCTCCATGACCCTTCATCTTCTTCTAAGCCTTAACCAATATCCACTTCATTTCCTTATAACATTCCCTTGCTAGATGAGTTGGTTAGAGCCTACATGGTTGTACAAGAGGTCCAAGGTTCAATCTTTGATAAATGTACAATTTTTCCCCTTATTTTATTTTATTTTCCTAGTAATTTTTGAAAATCCTAAAAAAAGTCCCCCATAATTATGTTAATATTTCTTATTAAAATCCTTTCATATTTCTATAAATTTTCACCTAAAATTCACCAATAATCATGGTACTAAAAAGCCCATATAAGGCCCATTAGTACTTAGTTTTCTCAATTTAATTGAGAAAATATGGATTTCTAGGCCAAATTTTATATAATTATTTCTAGGTCCCTCGGAAAATTATTTATACATGCTCAATATTTTAAGAAAAATATTAAGAGAATTTTTCAGGTCGTTACAATCCCCCATACCTCGTGAAAGTTCGTCCTCAAACTTAGAATAACTCTGGGTACTTGCGCCTCATTTCGTCCTCGCGTTCCTAGGTAGCTTCTTCGAACCGTTGACTTTGTCATAAGACCTTGACTAGAGGTACCTCCTTATTCCTCAGCTTCTTAACTTCCCTATCCAAAATCTGGATGGGTCTGCTCTCATAATTTAGGTCCTCTTGTACATGTACTGTCTGCGGCTCGATCACTTGGTCCATATTCGGGATACACTTTTTAAGCAGGGACACATGGAATACGTTATGGATAGCTGACATCTCTGGAGGCAGCTCCAGCTCATATGCCACTTTACCGACTCTCTTTAGAATCAGGTACGGCCCCACATAGTGCGGACTTAGTTTTCCTTTCTTCCCGAATCTGGTCACCCCTTTCATAGGAGTCACTTTGAGAAACACCACATCTCCAACATTAAATTCCAATGGTCTACGCCGGACATCGGCATAACTCTTCTGCCGGCTCTGAGCAGTTTCTATCCGTTGTCGAATATTCTGTATAGCTCGGGTGGCGCTGTCAATAACATCCGTTGTGAGCCCCATCTCCTTCTTTTCACCACCCTCGTACCAACAGATCGGAGACCTACATCTCCTCCCATACAAGGCTTCATAAGGTGTCATTCCAATAGTGGCTTGGTAGCTATTGTTGTAAGCAAATTCCGCCAAGCATAGATATCGACACCAACTTCCCTTGAAATCCAAGGCACAAGCTCTCAACATATCTTCTAGTATTTGATTCACCCGTTCCGTTTGCCCATCAGTCTGAGGGTGAAAGGCGGTGCTAAATCGCAATTTAGTGCCGAGAGACTTCTGAATGCATTCCCAAAAATGCGAAGTAAAGCGACCATCCCTATCTGAGATGATGGTCTTGGGGACTCCATGAAGCCTAATTACTTCCTTAACATACAATTGAGCCAGTTGCTCAATCGAATAAGTCATCTTGATCGCCAGGAAGTGAGCAGACTTCGATAGTCTGTTCACAATTACCCATATAGCATCATATCCATTCGTAGTCCTGGGAAGCCCTGAAATGAAATCCATAGAGATGTCTTCCCATTTCCACTCCGGAATCGCTAGTGGCTGCAGAACTCCTCCGGGTCGCAGGTGTTCTGCTTTTACTCGTTGGCAAGTCATGCAAGTACTAACATGCTGAGCCACATCCCTCTTCATACCGGACCACCAGAACTTCTCTTTCAGATCTTGATACATCTTGGTGGATCCTAGATGCATCGAATAAGGGGTCTCGTGAGCTTCCGTCAATATTTTCCTTCGAAGCTCCGGATCATTAGGGATGCATAGACGATCCCTAAGGTATAGTACCCCCCCCTTTGGCGATATGAAAACCGTCGCCTTTTCCTTCTACGATCTCCTGTTTTATTTTCTGGAGACCCAGGTCACCATTTTGTTTTTCCAATATGTCCTCACATAGCGCGGGAGATATTGTCATGGTGGAAAGTCGCCCGGAGATGACCTCGACCCCAAAATTCATAATTTCTCTTCCAAGTGGTCGGGGTAATTTAGATATGGACATCAAAGTGGCACTTGACTTCCGGCTGAGTGCATCGGCCACCTTGTTCACCTTCCCTGGATGATAGAAGATCTCGTAGTCATAGTCCTTTACCAACTCAAGCCATCGGCGTTGTCTCATATTCAAGTCCTTCTGAGTGAAGAAATATCGCAGACTCTGGTGGTCTGTATAAATTCGACACTGCGCTCCGTACAGATAATGCCTCCATATCTTAAGAGCGAAGACCACCGCGGCCAGTTCCAGATCATTAGTGGGGTAATTCTGTTCATATTCCTTGAGTTGTCTAGAGGCATAGGCAATAACTTTTCCATTCTGCATAAGTACAGCTCCAAGTCCTAATTTGGAGGCATCACTATACATGTCAAAGCTCTGATTACATTCTGGAAGGGTAAGGATGGGTGCACTGGTGAGTCTCCTTTTTAGTTCCAAGAAACTCTTTTCACAGTCTTCCGTCCATTCGTACTTCTTATCCTTCCGGGTGAGAGCCGTTAAATGGGCTGCGATCCTCGAGAAATCCTCCACAAATTTTCTATAATAGCTTGCCAACCCCAGAAAACTTCTGATCTCGCTGGCGTTCTTCGGCCGACTCCAATTATTCACCGCTTCAACCTTCATTGGATCCACCATAACTCCGTCTTTAGAGATAATATGGCCCAAAAAGCCCACTTGGTCAAGCCAGAACTCACATTTGGAAAATTTTGCATACATTTGCTTTTCCCGAAGAATCTCTAATACTTTCTTCAGATGTTCAGTGTGCTCTTCTTGGGTCCTCGAATAAATAAGAATATCATCGATGAAGACGATCACAAATTTGTCGAGGAACGACGAGAACACCCGATTCATCAGGTCCATAAACATAGCAGGGGCATTCGTCACGCCGAAAGGCATAACAACAAACTCAAAGTGCCCGTACCTTGTTCGGAAAGCCGTCTTCGGAACATCCTCTTGTTTTACTCTAACTTGATGGTACCCAGACCTCAAATCAATTTTTGAGAAAATAGTGGCTCCCTTTAATTGGTCAAACAGGTCATCTATCCTCGGAAGGGAATACCTGTTCTTAATGGTTATGTTGTTCAGCGCTCGATAATCTATGCACATACGCATAGATCCGTCATTCTTCTTCACAAACAATACTGGAGCTCCCCACGGGGAATGACTAGGGCGAATAAATCCCTTATCTAGCAACTCCTGTAGCTGTTCCTGAAGTTCCTTCAACTCAACCGGCGCCATACGGTAAGGTGCCTTGGAGATCGAGTTAGTACCAGGAATTAATTCGATCTCAAATTCCACCTCTCTATCAGGAGCTAATCCTGGTAACTCATCTGGGAAAACCTCTGGGTAATCACATACCACCCGGACATCTTCCAGCTTCCGATCCTTCCCTTGACTGGCATCCACCACATATGCTAGCAATCCAGTACATCCTTTGTCTAACATCTTCTGAGCTTGGAGAGCTGATAAATATTTCCCGGTTCTTTTCCTTGACTCCCCGATAAATTCGAACTTAGAACTTCCCTCAGGTCGAAAGACCACCTTTCGCTTACGGCACTCAATAGAAGCACCGTATTTACCCAGGAAGTCCATTCCCATTATAACATCATAATCATGCATGTCAAGTACTATCTGTAGCGACCCGCCTTCTCCTGCCTTAGACGGATCGTTACTTTTGTCTACTTCTCGACTCTAATGCACGACTAAAAATGCAGAAATCTCTTTTTTTTTCTTTTTAATCTATTTAAGAATAATATTCTAACTTAAATAGTCATGCATGATACCATGTCACACTTTCTTTCTCAAAAACTCGTAAGAAAATACTTATTGAAACTTGCCTCGCCCAACTCAGCTTACGGGTATCAGTCGACTGATACTGTACCAGTCGACTGATAAGTCTGAAACCTGTTTTTCAGATTCGAAACCTTGTTTCAAAACTCCACCAAACCTATACTTTCGAGCCATATAAAATCATGACACCATTTCTATACTCTATACCAGTTTTCTAAACAATTTAGCCCATCAAAACGAATCCATAAACTTGAAATTAGGACTTTTGCGGAATTTAGCAAGTTATGAAAAATCTACATAGACTTTAAGCTAGAGTTTGTACCAACTTAACTTCTAACCATTGAAACTCATCACGCAAAATTCTGAAACATCCCTAAGGCATTATCAAATGAGAAAGCAACTTTTCTAAACATACTTAAGCAATAAAACTTGATTCAAAGGGAAATTAATACTATCTTGGCACATGCATCTATTTCTCTAACAAAGTATCAATATTTCAAACTACTCACACTTCTACTCATCCAATGCAATCATAAGGATATGTATGCTAAATGAAATGACATGGAATCTTTACTCTAAGAAATTGAGCATGTAAAACTATCCAAAGCTTAAATGTTCGCTAAACTCCATAAAGCAAGAACTTGAAATTTGAATAAACTAAAACATTGTAATTCAAATAACTAAATTGTCTCGTCTCAAGGATCTCTCCAAAATCAGCCACCACACACACTTTACTCAGCACCGCCTCGTCGCCTTCCTTCAGAATTGCTTGCCTTTACCTTTATCTACAGTAAGAGGAAATGCAACTAGTAAGCAAAAAGCTTAGTAAGTACTATCTAGCTCACAAAAACTCGAAATGTGCAAACATGCTTCTTGAACAATATGAAAATTATATGAGATACTTATATGCTTGAAAGAAAACTAAGAACATGTATAATCTCAAAACATGCATACTCAAGCATTAATAAATCTCAATTTACTTTTCTTGGCTCAACTTGAAACTTTAGCTATTCTTTAACTTTTTGAAAACTCTTTAAACTTTAGAAAACTTTGCTAAAGCATATACTTGAAAATAATAATCACTCGGATCCACTGAAGACGTAAGTACCATCTCATGCGCGTTCCCTAAAAGGTTGGGGTAGCGAGCCACCAATCCTAATAGAGCAGACCTTGGTCTACCAGGGCCAAGACCTTGGAATTGGACACCTGGATTTCTTTAACGACGCCCTTGGACGCCGGGTACTGGCCTTAGAAAATAAAATAGCTTTTCTTTCTTTTCTTTCTTATCTGTAAATGCCTTGGCATTTTCTCGAGCACCTTGCGTGCTAAAATCCCTAAGTCTTGACTTTTGGGGATTTCTTAAGGCCTTGGCCTTTTCTTTTCTTATCTTTATCTTCTCTTTTCTTTTCTCATAACTTTCTTAGCCCCTAATCTCACATAGGGTGCTTAATCAAACTTATACAAGCATATAATGAACTAAGATCACATGCAAAAACTTAAACAAAAAGGAAATATCTCTTTTAAAAACTTTTAAGGGAAATTCTTGCGGAAAAACCGCCTCTTACTGCAGGTGAGCAGTACTTACATTGATATCTTGGATTTACAACCAAGATTGACGTCTAGGGTTCGGGAGAAACTTGAGATCTCGGAGAATTCTTCGCGCCTACGCGTTCCTCTCGTCGCGGGGATCCCGAATATAGGAATATCTCTCGGAGGAGAGCCTTGGCCGGCCCTCTTGGCCTTGGTGTTGGTCGGCGTCGCCCAAGAGAGGAGAGGGGAGGCTGTCTCGCGCGGCTAGGGTGAGGAAGAGAGAAAACCAAAAATCTAATTTCCTCTCTTAACTTATCTATTTATACTATCTTTATGAAAAGAATCGTAACTACTCTATAAATATATTTCTCTCCAACTTTTGTTGTGCTTGATACCCTAGCCTAGCCGGTCGCGCTCGCGCCTGGTCTCCTGCTGGTCGCGGGTTCGAACCCCCTGCTGCCCTTAAACGTTTTTCTTTTTTTAAATATACTAAACGGACTCGGAAAATTCCATAAAAATATTCTAAAAATCCCTAAAAATATCTAGAATATTTCTAAACCATTTTTAAATAATTATAAGGACTTTAAGAACTAAAAATGGGAATTTTGGGGCGTTACACTATCAGATCGCAGTAAAGTTCCCTTCCTGAAATTCTGACCGGCACCGCACGCAATACATGAGTAGATGTCATTATCTCTCCTGAAGGCAGGGTCGTTAAGAACCTGCCGTCCAACTCTTGCGGATGCCTATCTATCTTCTTGGTATATGGCACAGAAATAAACGAGTGCGTTGCCCCAGTATCAAATAATGCGGTAGCATACTGACTAAAAATAAGTATCTGACCTGTGACAACCGTAGAAGCTTCCGCAGTGTCCTCCTTGGTAACCGAGAAAACCCTGGCATTCGTCACTGTTGGAGAGGCCTCCAACATTGGGGTTCCTTCCAGCTCAGCTGGCATATAGTGCAATTTCGCCGGTGCACCCTGGTACTGAGCCAGTGGTTGGGGAGGGGCCTGGTTCTTTGTAGGACAGTGAGCCGCCATATGTCCCTCCACACCACAGGTGAAACACCGGTTCATGCCCTTGCGGCATTCTCCGGAGTGATTCTTCCTGCATGTCGTGCATGATGAAAACTTGGTCTGTTTATTTGCTGGTCCCCCTGGAGAGTTGTTCCATGACTTCCTTTTTCCACCCTGATCCCCCTTCCCGCTAGCGTGGTTGCTCTGGGACCTCTGTCCTCCTAAGCGATTATTAACGGAAAGAACATTAGGGATAATGAGAGAAAGAATCGAGGATCCCGGTATGAACTTGACTCTTACTTTCATTCATCACCTTCCGTTGCTGAGTGATATTGTTCAGGTAGTGCTCAATGAGTAGGGCACTACTAAACAGTTCCTCGGCGGTTTGGGGCCTGTTATCTCCACCAGCCACATTCAGAGCTATTTCAGGCCGCAACATTCTTAGCATAAGTCGGACCCTCTCTTTCTCAGTACGGACCAACTCAGGGCACAGCCGAGCCAGTCGATTAAATTTCTTCACGGCCTCATTAACCGAGAGATCGCCCTGCCGGAATTCCGTGAATTCGTCGTAGTGTTTGTTCGTGACCCGCATGTTGAAGAATTCTTCAAAGAACTCTGATTCGAAATCGGACCACGCCATCTGGTCCACCGGTCTCTTGGCCTTGACCCTTTCCCACCACATTCTGGCATCCCAGTCAGGCAGAATGACGCACACTTGATCTTTTCATGCTCAGGCCAGTCCAGCAGCTCCAGGGTACTTTCCATCGTCTTGAACCATGCCTGGGCGTCCCAAGGTTCGCCAGTACCGGAAAAATTTTCCGGTTTCAGCCGTAACCATTGGATCAGGTAAGCCTCCTGTCGTGCCACAGTGGTCGAGCCCGGCGGAGGAGTGTGCGTAACCGTAGGTGCCACAGGTATAGCAGTCTGGTTCACTGGTGGAGTAGTAGAATTTTCCTATTGGTTCATCAAGGTGTTAATAGTCTGCTGCTGCTCGGTGACTTGGCGCTGAAGTTGGGTTACCAATTGCACCAGATCAGGCAGTGGGGCTGCCTCGTTAAGTCGGTTACTCAGTCTTCTAGCCATGTTTTTCTTCACCAAAGACAAGTATGATCAATATCAGTTCTTTTCTACCTCTATATTATTCTAAGCATCTAATTCCTAAAAGAAGATAAAATATCGTTCATCGTTACATATCTTAAGGTACCTTTCATCATAACTATCATTCATACTTGCATATCCTAAATCATAAAACATCTTACTATAAGATATGTAAAGAGGTACTTACTTGGAAGCGGCAGGAAGAGGGCTTGATGTGTGTGTAGTGAGATGGTTACTGCTCTGATATCAACCTGTAATGCCCGCTTTTTTTTTCATAAGCGGTGTTATGTTAACATGCTTAGGGCATGTAGACATCATAAGGCAGCGGAATAACTTTAACTTATACATGCCCTACTACCATTCCTAACTTATTGACATGGGAACCTTAGCATATTAACTTTGAACTTAAGCATCATATCATGTCACACATAACATCATATCATAAGGTTCCAGAAGTCATTATTCAAACATATAAGTAACCAAGGTGAAGTTCTAGCATAAACAGTAAACATATAGTTTCCTGGGCCAAGTCACTACTACACACATGCATTCTTGCCCTCCTGCTGCTTTCATCATTGTCCCCTTGAATGATCTGCGGTATAAGGAAATAAGACTATAAGCACACAGGTTTAGTAAGACTCTTTCCTACTCACAAAAACCATTCATCATTCATCATCTCATAATGAGCACATGAAACATTAACATACTTGGTGCTCTACCTAGAACATAACATCTTACGTCACTTATCGTATACATAGCATGGCATTAACATAGACATAGTAAACATTCTAAACATTACATGATACATGGCATAAACAAAAATATAGTGAACATTCTAAGCATGGCATAATACATAGCATAAACGTAAACATAGTGAAAATTCTAAGCATGGCATAATACCTATCATATCATATGAACATCTTCTTAACATAATCATGGCATAGTTCATTCATTCTCATGCATAATTCTTAACATGAAACGTAAGCATAAAATCTTATCACATAGCATAATGCATAACATGAATAGATGCATGAGTGGAATGCATATACATAAGGATGCTTAACTTTTAAAACATACTTTTAAATGCTTAAACATAATCATCATAACATCATTTGGGGTCCCCGGCTTGTACCACATACATACATCATAGCGCGCATCCCTAGCAAGTCCGAGGTCGCGAGCCCTGACCTACTAGGGTAAGGACAGCATAGTCGGTAGTCCCCGAACCGAGGCATTCTTAAGGTGCCCATCCCTGTTGCACAGCTCCGGTAGTGCCAGAACCGTGGACAGCTTCGGTAGTCCAAAACCGGGGCATTCTTAAGGTGCCCATCCCTTGGACCCATACTTCGGTCCGGTACAAGCCCATACATAAAGTAAAATACTTTTCATGTTTCATCATTCATAAGACATTCATAGCATAACCATGTTACATAAAGAATGACTTAACACATGCTTGTCCTTTCATTGTTCATTCTTATTGCATAACATCATGATGCCTGTAAGGCATGAGCATTATCTTCATTCATAAACATGGTATGCATCTTCTTTCATAAGCATGACATGCATCTTTATTCATACAACATAGCATGCATCAATCTATCATGAACATAAACATAACATACTTATCATGGCATCGTTCTTATCATGAACCTATCATAACATACCTATCATAGCATCATTCTTATCGTGAACATAACCCTATCATACTTATCATGGCATCATTCATATCACGAACATAAACCTATCATACTTATCATGGCGTCATTCATATCATGAACATACACAATAACTTAACATGGTTCTTAACATAACGTGAGCATATAACTTAGCAGGGTTCTCTACATCACATAAGCATATATAGGTAGGATTTCCATAACCTTCTACCTACCATTCAAATACATGGCCTAAAACATAAACATCCATGGTAACCCTATTAAGCATGGCATCCAGTCATAACCTAAACATGAAACCTAAAGCATGGTGCTTAAACCTTAGGGTCATGGTTAACATGATTCCTACCATACATTATTTATAAGACCATAGGAAGTCCTTGGGGCTCATGATTAGGGTTAACCCTAACCTTTAGGCCACTTTCCTAGGCTGGCCGAAATTTTAAGACCATGGGGGTATGGAAAAATTCCATTAAAATCCCCAATCAATCATTAAACACTAATCACATCTTACCATAGAGCCATTGGAGCCCTTACTTGAAATAAATCATAACTTTTACCCTATTAACCCTTCTTGGCCGAAACTTATAGAGTCTCTAGGCCATGTAAAAATTCACATAATCACCCTCCATCACCCTTATATCATGACAACACATAAAAATATATACTTGAAGTTTAGGACTCAACCCTAACCTTTGGGTCCTTGAGGTTGGCCGAAACTTATAGGGTCTCTAGGGTACTCCAAAAATTCCTAAAAATTATTTTTAATCTCTAAACATCATCAGGGAACAATAAATAACATTATAAAGATTTTTAGCATCATTATGGACCCTAAAACGTTGTGGCAGAAACCCATAGGGTCTCTAGGTGTCGATTTTGTTCCTTTCATGTTGGCCGAAACCCTAGGGTGTCCTAGGGTACTTCAAAAATTCCCAAAAATTATACTTAACCTCTACACATCATAAGGGAACATTAAATAAAATTATCAAGTTTTTTGGAATAATTATAGACCTTTAAATCATGGTGGCCGAAACCCTTAAACTTAAGGTTCTTGGTTTTCCTTCCTTTCAACATCAAATCCAAAAACTAACCAATATATCATGCTAAAAATCATGGAAATCATAAGGAACTATTATACCACAGGTGAGGGAGTCTTACCTTGGGTTTCTTGATTTTTCGAACCTTGAAAGAGAAGGAAATGGTAAGTCCCTTGAACATTTAAACCCCCTTGCCCTTGTATCCTTGAAAAAAAACCTTTTGATCTTGTGATGAGACCCTCTTGTGGAGTTTTTCCAAAGGAAAATCTCCCCTATGGTGTTCGGCTAGAATGAGGAAGGAGGGAGGAAGAAAATGCAAGTAATGGAAGGAAGAAGTAACTCCCAAACCCCCCCTATTTATCACCCATTAAGGAGGTAAATGAAGAGTCTCTCCATGACCCTTCATCTTCTTCTAAGCCTTAACCAATATCCACTTCATTTCCTCATAACATTCCCTTGCTAGATGAGTTGGTTAGAGCCTACATGGTTGTACAAGAGGTCCAAGAGTTCAATCCTTGGTAAATGTACAATTTTTTCCCCTTATTTTATTTTATTTTCCTAGTAATTTTTGAAAATCCTAAAAAAATTCCCCCATAATTATGTTAATATTTCTTATTAAAATCCCTTCATATTTCTATAAATTTTCACCTAAAATTCACCAATAATCATGGTACTAAAAAGCCCATATAAGGCCCATTAGTACTTAGTTTTCTCAATTTAATTGAGAAAATATGGATTTCTAGGCCAAATTTTATATAATTATTTCTAGGTCCCTCGGAAAATTATTTATACATGCTCAATATTTTAAGAAAAATATTAAGAGAATTTTCTGGGTCGTTACACTGAACCATGTAGCTATTTTGGCTACCTTGCAGGCTGCCAGAATATCTAGCCTCCATAGTAGGGTTCATTACGCAGCCACTGCGCAACACTCTACTATAATATGGTTCTACCTCCTAAAATTAAACACAAAACCCAAGGAATATTTATATATGCCCCTATCTAGATTGGAATTCTGTATCCATATAACCTACAAGAAATTGGTCTGCCAGTAAATCAGCATATAGTCGTTAGTCCTTCTCAGGCACTAATACATGTTTTTACCGCATTCTAATTTCCTTGACCTAGGTTACTCCGATATCTGTTACCCATGCCCACGACATAACAGATATGTGGGCTCATTTCTAGCATACAAGAGACTTCCTTTAGGTGATGCTAGAGGAACCGTCATTACCTATTTTATCACCTTTGATAATCCAAACATATCTCTTAGATAGAGTAGCTTCAAAACTGAAAAGTACAAAACTTTCTTTTTGAAGGTATCCATGCTAGAATGAGCTAGGAAAATATTTTATATGAAGCTTGAGATAAGCACATCATCCTTGTTTGGAGATCCCTTAGATCTTTGATCCCCAAGGATGTGTCTTACTTCTCTCAAGTCCTTCATAATTGTGCGGACAACCATACCCTTACGTCTGACAATATTTCGTCATTGTTGCCAACTAACAAAATATTATCTACGTATAGTACAAGAATACCACTTCGTTCTGTCACATACAATGTCATCCGTCCTTTGAACAAATCCGTACAACTGGATTTATTTCTTCAAAGTGGATGATCCCTGTCATAGGTCTAGGGATCTGGTTCATGTTCACTTAGGAGCCAGTCCATAGACTCTCCAAGAACATGAGACTTTCAGGTTGTCTAACAACCCTCCCACTATGATAAGGTACCCTTTGTATATCTTTTGTGACACGAGGCGCAGTGTCCTGTGGTATAACCTCTTGTACAGTTGGTACTGAGATCAGAATGTCCCCTAATTTAATTTACTCAAAGTAACTCTACACCTAGACTTGTGGTTTATTACATAGTCCTTTTCCTAAGAATTAGATATTCGTCCCAACGAATGTCCTCTGATCCTTAGGACTATTAAACCACCTTATTGTTCCCTTAGGATAACCTACGAACATGCACTAGATTCCAACTTGTCGGTGTCTCTTTTCAACACAAGTGCTGAACTACTCATAATCTGAACATGTCTCAGACTAAGCCTTCTCTTAGGCCACATCTCTATAGTTCTAAGAGACTACTGACCTAGACAGAATCAAGCATATACACCTTCGTATCCAGGACATATCCCTTTGAACAAATTTGGCTAATCTCAGAGAGGCTTATCATCTTCTTAACCAATTAGCTTAAGAGACCTTCTTCCTTCCATATTTTGCACCACTCTATTGGGGCGCACTAGTTGCTATGAATTGGGATCAAATCTCAATTCTCTGATAAGTAAGTCCTACAACTATCCTAGAGGTACATGCCACCATGATCTAATCATAATGTCACAATACTTTTACTTTGATGTTTCTTCTGCATCAGACTAGAATTCTTTGATCTCATCAAAGTATTCTGCCTTGCAGTACATCAAGTAAATGAACTATCTCCTTTAAATAATTGTTTATCACATAAACAATGTATCCAAGGGTACCTCTATTCTAGATAGATTAAGGACTTATACTTATCAGGTTGAACCAATTCCTACATATTTTTGGCCCTATGGCCCTAGGCTTAGAATGAGCCTATTTGGTTTTGTTACTTCCCTAGTAAGAGTCAAAAGGATCTTAAAGAAGACAAGTTTTCCATAACCAATAAACCCTAAGGCTCATTGGTTGACTACTTTTGAGTCCCACTAGAGTTTAACAAACCAAACCTTAGAGACAAAATATATGTTTGGTTCTACTTGGAAGGAACCTTTTCCTTATATTAGTTAAGATGATAAACTATTAATTGCATCATGGGAGTTTTTGGTTTTATGTACTAATTGTCTATCTATGTAGTTATATTAGTTAAGATGATAAACTATTTTTGAAAATTCAATATTCACTTTTTCCAAAACATTTCTTTTGAAAATCTCTTGAATGTCTTTGAAAACTTTGGAAAAATTACTTGATTTTAGAAAAATCTCCAAGATACAGAAGAATTTTCTTGTGATCAATAAGATTCCTAGAATTGTGTCAGAATCTAAACCAAGAAATTTTGTTATATTGAAAATACTTTATATTAGATTAAAAAAACCCTAAGACACATAGAAATTTTCTTGTGGTCTATAAGATTCCTAGGATTGTGCCAGATTTAGGGAAGATCAAACTAAATCTTATATTTGCAAATTCTTTTCAAGTATTTAGTGTAACGCCCGCCCATTACTGTTAAGGCGGCGCGTTACCTTTTCCTACTTAACTTACGCATATTATTGCATATGAATCTAAAGCATTGCAGCGGAAATAAAATATAACTATAACACATGCAACAAGAAGGAGGTATAAAGATCATATAGTATCTAGTAGCATCCATGCCTTAAATAAACTCCAAAAGAACTAACAAGTATCAAGCATAAGGTAGTAAAACATGTTTTCTTATAAAGATAAGTGCTAAGTCTATAATGGCACTAAAATGGATCGATCAGCCAAGTCACCACCACTTGCAAGAGCCCTTCCTGCAGCTTCTATTCCTTTAGAAATTTCTATGATGATCTGCAACATAAGCAATCAACTATAAGTACGAAACTTAGTAAGCTCTTTCCTACTCACTAAATCCATATGTCACGTATATTTGAGAGACATATAACATCTCATGTATAGCATAAAACTCACAAGGCACATAAGGTACAAAATGCATACAACATAAAACATATGCATTGCAAAAATATTTAGGATGCTCTTTAAAAAACATAATAAGTAATACTTTAACATAAGCATACATCATTTAGGGCTAGTCTCAACCTACTAGGGTTACTAGGCCTGTAACGCCCGCTTTTTTTTTTCCATCAGCGGCGTTACGTTAACATGCTTAGGGCATGTAGACATCATAAGGCAGCGGAATAACTTTAACTTAAACATGCCCTATTACCATTCTTAACTTAATGACATGGGAACCTTAGCATATTAACTTGAACTTAAGCATCATATCATGTCATACATAACATCATATCATAAGGTTCCAGAAGTCATTATTCAACATATAAGTAACCGAGGTGAAGTTCTAGCATAAACAGTAAACATATGGGTTCCTGGGCCAAGTCACTACTACACACATGCGTTCTCGCCCTCCTGCTGCTTCCATCATTGTCCCCTTGAATGATCTGCGGTATAAGGAAATAAGACTGTAAGCACACAGGCTTAGTAAGACTCTTTCCTACTCACAAAAACCATTCATCATTCATCATCTCATAATGAGCACATGAAACATTAACATACTTGGTGCTCTACTTAGAACATAACATCTTACATCACTTATCGTATACATAGCATGGCATTAACATAAACATAGTAAACATTCTAACCATTGCATGATACATGGCATAAACATAACCATAGTAAACATTCTAAGCATGGCATCATACATAGCATAAACATAAACATAGTGAACATTCTAAGCATGGCATAATACATGGCATAATACCTATCATATCATATGAACATCTTCTTAACATAATCATGGCATAGTTCATTCATTCTCATGCATACTTCTTAACATGAACGTAAGCATAAAATCTTATCACATAGCATAATGCATAACATGAATGGATGCATGAGTGGAATGCATATACATAAGGATGCTTAACTTTTTAAAAACATACTTTTAAATGCTTAAACATAATCATCATAACATCATTTGGGGTCCCCGACTTGTACCACATACATACATCATAGCACGCATCCCTAGCAAGTCCGAGGTCGCGAGCCCCGACCTACTAGGGTAAGGACAGCATAGTCGGTAGTCCCCGAACCGAGGCGTTCTTAAGGTGCCCAACCCTGTTGCACAGCTCCGGTAGTGCCAGAACCGTGGACAGCTTCGGTAGTCCAAAACCGGGGCGTTCTTAAGGTGCCCATCCCTTGGACCCATACTTCGGTCCGGTACAAGCCCATACATAAAGTAAAATACTTTTCATGTTTCATCATTCATAAGACATTCATAGCATAACCATGTTACATAAAGCATGACTTAACACATGCTTGTCCTTTCATCGTTCATTCTTATTGCATAACATCATGATGCCTGTAAGGCCTGAGCATTATCTTCATTCATAAACATGGTATGCATCTTCTTTCATAAGCATAACATACATCTTTATTCATACAACATGGCATGCATCATTCTTATCATGAACATAAACATAACATACTTATCATGACATCGTTCTTATTATGAACCTAACATAACATACCTATCATAGCATCATTCTTATCATGAACATACCCCTATCATACTTCATCATTCATATCATGAACATAAACCTATCATACTTATCACGGCATCATTCATATCATGATCATAAACCTATCATACTTATCATGGCATCCAGTCATAACCTAAACATTAACCATAAAGCATGGTGCTTAAACCTTAGGGTCATGGTTAACATGATTCCTACCACATGCTTGATCCTATACATATAAATACTTTATGGTGAACATGAACCATCATTCTTTGAATCCTAACTCCACCCCCAAACCCTAGATCCAAGGCTTGGCCGAAACATATAAGGCCATGGGGGTATGGAAAAATTCCATTAAAATCCCCAATCAATCATTAAACACTAATCCCATCTTACCATAGAGCCATTGGAGCCCTTACTTGAAATAAATCATAACTTTTACCCTATTAACCCTTCTTGGCCGAAACTTATAGAGTCTCTAGGCCATGTGAAAATTCACATAATCACCCTCCATCACCCTTATATCATGACAACACATAAAAATATGTACTTGAAGTTTAGGACTCAACCCTAATCTTTGGGTCCTTGAGGTTGGCCGAAACTTGTAGGGTCTCTAGGGTAATCCAAAAATTCCCAAAAATTATACTTAACCTCTACACATCATATGGGAACATTAAATAACATTATCAAGATTTTTGGTATAATTATAGACCTTTAAATCATGGTGGCCGAAACCCTTAAACTTAGGGTTCTTAGTTTTGTTTCTTTCATGTTGGCCGAAACCCTAGGGTGTCTTAGGGTACTCCAAAAATTCCCAAAAATTATACTTAACCTCTACACATCATAAGGGAACATTAAATAACATTATAATGTTTTTTAGAATAATTATAGACCTTTAAATCATGGTGGCCGAGACCCTTAAACTTAGGGTTCTTAGTTTTGTTTCTTTCATGTTGGCCGAAACCCTAGGGTGTCCTAGGGTACTCCAAAAATTCCCAAAAATTATACTTAACCTCTAAACATCCTAAGGGAACATTAAACAACATTATCATGATTTTTAGCATAATTATAGACCTTTAAATCTTGGTGGCCGAAACCCTTAAACTTAAGGTTCTTGGTTTTTCTTCCTTTCAACATCAAATCCAAAAACTAACCAATATATCATGCTAAAAATCATGGAAATCATAAGGAACTATTATACCACAGGTGAGGGAGTCTTACCTTGGGTTTCTTGATTTTTCGAACCTTGGAAGAGAAGAAAATGGTAAGATCTTTGGACCCTTGAACACCCTTGTCCTTGTATCCTTGGAAGACCCCTTAGATCTTGGAGATGAGACCTTGGTGGAAGTTTTTCCAAGGGAGAGCTCCCTTGAAGGTGTTCGGCTAGGATGAGGGAAGGAGGAGGAAGCAATTGCAAAGTAATGGGAAGGAAAGGTAACTCCCAAACCCCCCTATTTATCACCCATTAAGGAGGTAAATGAAGAGTCTCTCCATGACCCTTCATCTTCTTCTAAGCCTTAACCAATATCCACTTCATTTCCTCATAACATTCCCTTGCTAGATGAGTTGGTTAGAGCCTACATGGTTGTATAAGAGGTCCAAGGTTCAATCCTTGGCTCATGCACCTTTATTTTTTTTATTTTTATTTTTTATTTCATTTATCTTATTATTGTATTGTTCCTAAATTCCGAAAATCCCCCCTAAAATCATCCATAATTATGCTAATATTCCTAAATAAAATCCTTTTATATTTATATTAATTTTACCTAATTAATACCCATTTTTGGGCCCATTTAAAGCTCATTAGTACCTAATTTCTCGATTTAAATAGGAACATTAGGCTAAGATTTACCCATAATCGTGCTAATAGGCCTAATTAAATCATATTTATATTTATACTAATTTTTTTCCTAAAATCCACCTATAATCGTGGTACTAGAAAGCCCATATAAGACCCATTAGTACTTAGTTTTTCTCAATTTAAATGAGAAAATATGGATTTCTAGGCCACATTTCGTATTAATATATCTAGATCCCTCGGAAAATTATCTAAACATGCTCAATATTTTAAGAAAATATTAAGAGAATTTTCCGGGTCGTTACAATCTCCAATACCTCGTGAAAGTTCGTCCTTGAACTTAGAATAACTCCGGTTACTTGCGCCTCATTTCGTCCTCGCGTTCCCAGGTAGCTTCTTCGAACCGCTGACTTTGCCATAGGACCTTGACTAAGGGTACCTCCTTATTCCTCAGCTTCTTGACTTCTCTATCCAAAATCTGGATGGGTCTTCTTTCATAAATTAGGTCCTCTTGTACTTGTACTATCTGCGGCTCGATCACTTGGTCCATATTCGGGATACACTTTTTAAGCAGGGACACATGGAATACGTTATGGATAGCTGACATCTCTGGAGGCAGCTCCAGCTCATATGCCACTTTCCCGACTCTCTTTAGAATCAGGTATGACCCCACATAGCGCGGACTTAGTTTTCCTTTCTTCCTGAATCTGGTCACCCCTTTCATAGGAGCCACTTTGAGAAACACCACATCTCCAACATTAAATTCCAGTGGTCTACGCCGGACGTCGGCAGAACTCTTCTGCCGGCTCTGAGAAGTTTCTATCCGTTGTCGAATCTTCTGTATAGCTCGGGTGGCGCTGTCAATAACATCCGTTGTGAGCCCCATCTCCTTCTTTTCACCACCCTCGTACCAACAGATCGGAGACCTACATCTCCTCCCATACAAGGCTTCATAAGGTGTCATTCCAATAGTAGCTTGGTAGCTATTGTTGTAAGCAAACTCTGCCAAGCATAAATATCGACACCAACTTCCCTTGAAATCCAGGGCACAAGCTCTCAACATATCTTCTAGTATTTGATTCACCCGTTCCGTTTGCCCATCCGTCTGAGGGTGAAAGGCGGTGCTAAATCACAACTTAGTGCCGAGAGACTTCTGAATGCATTCCCAAAAATGCGAAGTAAAGCGACCATCCCTATCTGAGATGATGGTCTTGGGAACTCCATGAAGCCTAATTACTTCCTTAACATATAATTGAGCCAGTTGCTCAATCGAATAAGTCATCTTGATTGCTAAGAAGTGAGCAGACTTAGTCAATCTGTCCACAATGACCCATATCGCATCATATCCATTTGTAGTCCGGGGAAGTCCTGAATGAAATCCATTGAGATATCTTCCCATTTCCATTCCGGAATTGGAAGTGGCTGCAAAACTCCTCCGGGCCGCTGGTGTTCTGCTTTCACTTGCTGGCAAGTCATGCAGGTACTGACATGCTGGGCCACATCCCTCTTCATACCGGACCACCAAAACTTCTCCTTCAGATCCTGATACATCTTGGTGGATCCTGGATGCATCGAATAAGGGGTCTCGTGAGCTTCCGTCAGTATTTTCCTTCGAAGCTTCGGATCATTAGGGATGCATAGACGATCCCTAAGGTATAGTACCCCCCCCTTTGGCGATATGAAAACCGTCGCCTTTTCCTTCTACGATCTCCTGTTTTATTTTCTGGAGACCCAGATCACCATTTTGTTTTTCCAATATGTCCTCACATAGCGCGGGCGATATTGTCATGGTGGAAAGTCGCCCGGAGATGACCTCGACCCCAAAATTCATAATTTCTCTTCCAAGTGGTCGGGGTAATTTAGATATGGACATCAAAGTGGCACTTGACTTCCGGCTGAGTGCATCGGCCACCTTGTTCGCCTTCCCTGGATGATAGAAGATCTCGCAGTCATAGTCCTTTACCAACTCAAGCCATCGACGTTGTCTCATATTCAGGTCCTTCTGAGTGAAGAAATATCGCAGACTCTGGTGGTCTGTATAAATTCGACACTGCGCTCCGTACAGATAATGCCTCCATATCTTAAGAGCGAAGACCACCGCGGCCAGTTCCAGATCATGAGTGGGGTAATTCTGTTCATATTCCTTGAGTTGTCTAGAGGCATAGGCAATAACTTTTCCATTCTGCATAAGTACAGCTCCAAGTCCTAATTTGGAGGCATCACTATACATGTCAAAGCTCTGATTACATTCTGGAAGGGTAAGGATTGGTGCACTGGTGAGTCTCCTTTTTAGTTCCAAGAAACTCTTTTCACAGTCTTCCGTCCATTCGTACTTCTTATCCTTCCGGGTGAGAGCCGTTAAAGGGGCTGCGATCCTCGAGAAATCCTCCACAAATTTTCTATAATAGCCTGCCAACCCCAGAAAACTTCTGATCTCGCTGGCGTTCTTCGGCCGGCTCCAGTTATTCACCGCTTCAACCTTCATTGGATCCACCATAACTCCGTCTTTAGAGATAATATGGCCCAAAAAGCCCACTTGGTCAAGCCAGAACTCACATTTGGAAAATTTTGCATACAATTGCTTTTCCTGAAGAATCTCTAATACTTTCTTCAGATGTTCAGTGTGCTCTTCTTGGGTCCTCGAATAAATAAGAATATCATCGATGAAGACGATCACAAATTTGTCGAGGAACGACGAGAACACCCGATTCATCAGGTCCATAAACATAGCAGGGCATTCGTCACGCCGAAAGGCATAACAACAAACTCAAAGTGCCCGTACCTTGTTCGGAAAGCCGTCTTCGGAACATCCTCTTGTTTTACTCTAACTTGATGGTACCCAGACCTCAAATCAATTTTTGAGAAAACAGTGGCTCCCTTTAATTGGTCAAACAGGTCATCTATCCTCGGAAGGGGATACCTATTCTTAATGGTTACGTTGTTCAGCGCTCGATAATCTATGCACATACGCATAGATCCGTCTTTCTTCTTTACCCAAGACAAGTATGATCAATATCAGTTCTTTTCTACCCCTATATTATTCTAAGCATCTAATTCCTAAAAGAAGATAAAATATCTTCATCGTTACATATCTTAAGGTACCTTTCATCATAACTATCGTTCATACTTGCATATCCTAAATCATAAAACATCTTACTATAAGATATGTAAAGAGGTACTTACTTGGAAGCGGCAGGAAGAGGGCTTGATGTGTGTGTAGTGAGATGGTTATTGCTCTGATACCAACCTGTAACGCCCGTTTTTTTTTTCCATAAGCGGCGTTACGTTAACATGCTTAGGGCATGTAGACATCATAAGGCAGCGGAATAACTTTAACTTATACATGCCCTATTACCATTCCTAACTTAATGACATGGGAACCTTAGCATATTAACTTGAACTTAAGCATCATATCATGTCATACATAACATCATATCATAAGGTTCCAGAAGTCATTATTCAACATATAAGTAACCGAGGTGAAGTTCTAGCATAAACAGTAAACATATGGGTTCCTGGGCCAAGTCACTACTACACACATGCGTTCTCGCCCTCCTGCTGCTTCCATCATTGTCCCCTTGAATGATCTGCGGTATAAGGAAATAAGACTATAAGCACACAGGCTTAGTAAGACTCTTTCCTACTCACAAAAACCATTCATCATTCATCATCTCATAATGAGCACATGAAACATTAACATACTTGGTGCTCTACTTAGAACATAACATCTTACATCACTTATCATATACATAGCATGGCATTAACATAAACATAGTAAACATTCTAACCATTGCATGATACATGGCATAAACATAACCATAGTAAACATTCTAAGCATGGCATCATACATAGCATAAACATAAACATAGTGAACATTCTAAGCATGGCATAATACATGGCATAATACCTATCATATCATATGAACATCTTCTTAACATAATCATGGCATAGTTCATTCATTCTCATGCATACTTCTTAACATGAACGTAAGCATAAAATCTTATCACATAGCATAATGCATAACATGAATGGATGCATGAGTGGAATGCATATACATAAGGATGCTTAACTTTTTAAAAACATACTTTTAAATGCTTAAACATAATCATCATAACATCATTTGGGGTCCCCGGCTTGTACCACATACATACATCATAGCGCGCATCCCTAGCAAGTCCGAGGTCGCGAGCCCCGACCTACTAGGGTAAGGACAGCATAGTCGGTAGTCCCCGAACCGAGGCGTTCTTAAGGTGCCCAACCCTGTTGCACAGCTCCGGTAGTGCCAGAACCGTGGACAGCTTCGGTAGTCCAAAACCGGGGCGTTCTTAAGGTGCCCATCCCTTGGACCCATACTTCGGTCCGGTACAAGCCCATACATAAAGTAAAATACTTTTCATGTTTCATCATTCATAAGACATTCATAGCATAACCATGTTACATAAAGCATGACTTAACACATGCTTGTCCTTTCATCGTTCATTCTTATTGCATAACATCATGATGCCTGTAAGGCCTGAGCATTATCTTCATTCATAAACATGGTATGCATCTTCTTTCATAAGCATAACATACATCTTTATTCATACAACATGGCATGCATCATTCTTATCATGAACATAAACATAACATACTTATCATGGCATCGTTCTTATTATGAACCTAACATAACATACCTATCATAGCATCATTCTTATCATGAACATACCCCTATCATACTTCATCATTCATATCATGAACATAAACCTATCATACTTATCACGGCATCATTCATATCATGATCATAAACCTATCATACTTATCATGGCATCCAGTCATAACCTAAACATTAACCATAAAGCATGGTGCTTAAACCTTAGGGTCATGGTTAACATGATTCCTACCACATGCTTGATCCTATACATATAAATACTTTATGGTGAACATGAACCATCATTCTTTGAACCCTAACTCCACCCCCAAACCCTAGATCCAAGGCTTGGCCGAAACTTATAAGGCCATGGGGGTATGGAAAAATTCCATTAAAATCCCTAATCAATCATTAAACACTAATCCCATCTTACCATAGAGCCATTGGAGCCCTTACTTGAAATAAATCATAACTTTTACCCTATTAACCCTTCTTGGCCGAAACTTAAAGAGTCTCTAGGCCATGTGAAAATTCACATAATCACCCTCCATCACCCTTATATCATGACAACACATAAAAATATATACTTGAAGTTTAGGACTCAACCCTAACCTTTGGGTCCTTGAGGTTGGCCGAAACTTGTAGGGTCTCTAGGGTAATCCAAAATTTCCCAAAAATTATAATTAACCTCTACACATCATAAGGGAACATTAAATAACATTATCAAGATTTTTGGCATAATTATAGACCTTTAAATCATGGTGGCCGAAACCCTTAAACTTAGGGTTCTTAGTTTTGTTTCTTTCATGTTGGCCGAAACCCTAGGGTGTCCTAGGGTACTCTAAAAATTCCCAAAAATTATACTTAACCTCTACACATCATAAGAGAACATTAAATAATATTATCATGATATTTATCTTAATTATAGACCTTCAAATCATGGTGGCCGAAACCCTTAAACTTAGGGTTCTTAGTTTTGTTTCTTTCATGTTGGCCGAAACCCTAGGGTGTCCTAGGTTACTCCAAAAATTCCCAAAAATTATACTTAACCTCTAAACATCCTAAGGGAACATTAAACAACATTATCATGATTTTTAGCATAAATATAGACCTTTAAATCTTGGTGGCCGAAACCCTTAAACTTAAGGTTCTTGGTTTTTCTTCCTTTCAACATCAAATCCAAAAACTAACCAATATATCATGCTAAAAATCATGGAAATCATAAGGAACTATTATACCACAGGTGAGGGAGTCTTGCCTTGGGTTTCTTGATTTTTCGAACCTTGGAAGAGAAGAAAATGGTAAGATATTTGGACCCTTGAACACCCTTGTCCTTGTATCCTTGGAAGACCCCTTAGATCTTGGAGATGAGACCTTGGTGGAAGTTTTTCCAAGGGAGAGCTCCCTTGAAGGTGTTCGGCTAGGATGAGGGAAGGAGGAGGAAGCAATTGCAAAGTAATGGGAAGGAAAGGTAACTCCCAAACCCCCCTATTTATCACCCATTAAGGAGGTAAATGAAGAGTCTCTCCATGACCCTTCATCTTCTTCTAAGCCTTAACCAATATCCACTTCATTTCTTCATAACATTCCCTTGCTAGATGAGTTGGTTAGAGCTTACATGGTTGTACAAGAGGTCCAAGGTTCAATCCTTGGCTCATGCACCTTTATTTTTTTTATTTTTTATTTCATTTATCTTATTATTGTATTGTTCCTAAATTCCGAAAATCCCCCCTAAAATCACTCATAATTATGCTAATATTCCTAAATAAAATCCTTTTATATTTATATTAATTTTACCTAATTAATACCCATTTTTGGGCCCATTTAAAGCTCATTAGTACCTAATTTCTCGATTTAAATAGGAACATTAGGCTAAGATTTACCCATAATCGTGCTAATAGGCCTAATTAAATCATATTTATATTTATACTAATTTTTTTTCCTAAAATCCACCTATAATCGTGGTACTAGAAAGCCCATATAAGACCCATTAGTACTTAGTTTTTCTCAATTTAAATGAGAAAATATGGATTTCTAGGCCACATTTCATATTAATATATCTAGATCCCTCGGAAAATTATCTAAACATGCTCAATATTTTAAGAAAATATTAAGAGAATTTTCCGGGTCGTTACAAGGCCTACTCTCTTTCAACCTAAGGACAGCTTCGGTAGTCCAGAACCATGGATCTTTTTCAAGATCCGGTACAAGCTATACTTTAAAGTAAAATACATACATGCATTCTTTCCTTTTTCTTTCTTTCATAATGAATGTACTATAGACATTCAATCATTTATGAGTATACGCACACTTTCATGGCACAATCATTCACATAAATAGCATGACAATGTAGGATCTTTCTTTAAAAACATGCAAGTGAAGCAAACATCATGCTAGTCTTATCAACACATCATTCATGTAACATATTTGTCTTAATCAAGGCAACACATTGGTTTTAGCTTTGTTTTCCTATCTTAATACATGCTGGCCGAAACGTCATAGGTAGGGTTTCACAGCATAAAATTCATATAACATTGAAATAAGTGCACACTTCACACAAGAGATCATTTACAAGTACAAGGGTAGTCTAAACTTCACTAAACATTAGTTTAGGCACATGATTGTAGTTTGGACCTATTTTAGCCCTCAATCTAGTTGCTGGCCGAAACTCATAACTAGGGTATTATAGCATAAAAATTCATGTAACATGGGAACAAATGCATAAGAGATCATTTACAAGTACAAGGGTAGTCTAGACTTCACTAAACATTAGTTTAGGTACATGATTTGTAGTTTGGACCTATTTTAGCCCTCAATCTATTTGCTGGCCGAATGTTACAGGGATAATAAGGCATATATTCCACAATTTTCTTGACCCAAAACATTTCATAAGCAAGGGAAATTCACATAAGATCAAGCCCTAGTCCATACACATGCATCTACCCATCTCCACCACTTGGCCGAGAGGTTCTAGGCCTCTACATCATGAAAGGCACTCAAACATCATGTATTCCATTCATCTGCTATAAGAAGGTATCAATAAGCATGTAGAATCATCATCTAAACTTAAACATAACAAAAGAGGAGAAAACCTCCCTTGACCGAAACACACAACATGGCCTTTCTTCCATTCTTTCCACACACAAGCAAACATAAGGGATCATAAATACACATTCAAAGCTATTATGTTGCAGGTGAGGGAGTCTTACCTCTTGCGCTAAAAATTCAAAAGGTGTTCTAGACTTTGGAGAAGAAAGGGGGCTCTTAGGCTTGGTACTTCTCTTGTTCTTCTCCTTTTCTTCTTCCGGTTTCTCAAGGGGTGTGAGGCTCGGTTTTGGGGCAGCAAGGAGACCCTAGGTCTCGGTGAGGGAGAGGAGGAAGAGGGAAGGCTTGGTGAGAAGAGAGTGGAGGGCTTGTGCTATGCGAAAATGCCTTGGGCATTTTTTTCCCCATGCTCTTTTATGGGGAGTGAGAAGGCAAGCACCCCTTTCAATGGTGCCTCTTCATTTTCATGCGTCTCTTCACTTATTTTTTATTCATCTACAATTTCCCATCTCCTCCTAATAGCACTCCCTTGCTAGGTGAATTGGTTACATGAACATTCTTAAGGCTTTGCTTTTCTTTGAGGTCCAAGGTTCAATCCTTGGCACCTCCTCTTCTTTTTGCTTTCTCTTCCTTTTATTTTATTTTATATTTTTTTTCAAGCCCGCATAACCAAAGCCCACCTAGAGAATGCTACTTATTTAATTCGTACACATGCATATGCATATCATTATTCATTCATACATGTGCAGGATATTAAGATCAATTCGAGCCATCTGCGCTGTCTCATATTCAGATCTTTCTGGGTGAAGAAATATCTCAGACTCCGATGATCTGTATAAACTTTACACTGAGTTCCATATAGATAGTGCCTCCATATTTTCAGTGCAAAGACCACCGCTGCTAATTCTAAGTCATGGGTAGGGTAGTTTCTTTCAAGTTCCTTCAGCTGCCTAGAGGCATAGGCAATTACCTTCCCATTTTGCATAAGCACAGCTCCGAGTCCCAGTTTGGACGCGTCGCTGTACATATCGAAACCCATATCGCTCTCTGGAAGAGTCAATATTGGAGTGCTAGTCAGCCTCGTTTTCAATTCAGTAATGCTCTTCTCACATTCATTGGTCCATACATATTTCTTGTCTTTCTTAGTAAGAGCTGTCATAGGGGCTGCAATCTGAGAGAAGTTCTCTACGAATTTTCTGTAATAGCCTGCTAGCCCGAGGAAACTTCTGATTTCGCTGGCATTCTTGGGTCTGGTCCAGTTACTCACAGCTTCAATTTTAATTGGGTCCACCATTACTCCTTCCTTGGAGATAACATGTCCCAAGAATGATACTTGATCGAGCCAGAACTCGCATTTGGAAAATTTAGCATACAGTTGTTCCTTCTGAAGAATCTGTAGCACTATACTCAGGTGCTCAGCATGTTCTTCGGGAGTTCTCGAATATATAAGGATATTGTCGATAAAGACGATCACAAATCTGTCGAGGAATGCCGAGAATACCTGATTCATTAAATCCATAAACATAGCTGGCGCATTGGTAACTCCAAATGGCATAACCACGAACTCATAATGTCCGTATCTGGTTCGGAAAGCCGTCTTCGGTATATCCTCCTTTTTCACCCTGACTTGGTGATAACCAGATCTCAGGTCAATCTTAGAGAAAATCGTGGCTCCCTTCAGTTGATCGAACAGGTCATCTATCCTAGGTAGAGGGTACCTGTTCTTGATAGTCACGTTGTTCAGCGCCCGATAGTCGATACACATTCGCATCGACCCATCCTTCATTTTCACGAACAGTACGGGAGCTCCCCAGGGGGAATGACTAGGGCGGATGAGTCCCTTGTCAAGCAGCTCTTGTAACTGTCCTTGTAATTCCTTTAATTCCATCGGCGCCATACGGTACGGTGCCTTAGAAATGGGGTTAGTACCAGGAACCAACTCAATTGCAAATTCTATATCTCTTTCAGGTGCTAACCCTGGTAAGTCATCGGGAAATACCTCTGGGTAATTGCATACGACTTTGACGTCTCCTAGCTTCAGGCCCTCTGTAGGATTGGTATCAACCACATGAGCTAGAAATCCAGAGCATCCCTTTTCTAACATCTTCCTTGCTTTCAGAGCCGACAAGAATTTGCTTGTCCTCTTCTTCGGCTCTCCCATAAATTCGAATAGAATTCCCGCCTCAGGTCGGAAGATAACCCTTCGTTTACGGCACTCAATAGAGGCGCCGTATTTGTTCAAGAAATCCATGCCCAATATCACATCATAATCTGACATATCAAGCACTATCAGATCGCAGTAGAGTTCCCTATCTGCGATTCTGATTGGTGCGGCACGTAGCATTTGGGTAGAGGGCATCACCTCACCCGAGGGCAGTGTTGTCAGAAATTTGCAGTCCAAATCTTGCAGTGACATATCATTTCTTTTGGCATATTGCATAGAGATAAACGAATGTGTTGCCCCAGTGTCAAATAAAGCAGTAGCATACTGACTGTAAATAAATATCTGACCTGTGACAATGGTAGAGGCAGTCGCCATGTCTTCTTTCGTAAGAGAGAAAACCCTGGCGTTTGTCGTGGCAGGCGGGGCCTCTAATCTCCCCTGGCATATATGAGTACCATCTATAGCTGCCTGCATCAGGTGTAGCTGGGGAGGAGCACCTTTGTACTGAACATACTGCGGCTGAGGTGCTTTGGCTGCAGTAGGACACTCTCTGGCCATGTGTCCTTCCTTTCCGCAGGTAAAGCATCTCCTGGCGACTAAAAGGCATGTCCCTAGGTGCATCTTCCCACAAGTGGCACATTGGGGATATTTAGACTTCTTGCCTAAATAACCACTGGCAGATTTATTCCATAGCTTCCTCTTTCCGTTGTGGTTCTTATTCCAGTGGGGGTTGCTATTCGGAGGTTTCTGACCTCTCGACTGATTCTGACTCTTGCTGGAGGTCTGTGGTTGGCTCTGCTGGTTAATATTCTTTAGATAATGCTCGGTAATAAGGGCGCTGCTGAACAGCTCCTCTGCAGTCTGGGGCCAATTAACGCCGCCAGCTACATTCAGAGCTATCTCGGGCCTGAGCATCTTGAGCATTAATCTGACCCTTTCTTTCTCTGTACTGACCAACTCCGGACATAATCATGCCAGTCGGTTAAATTGCTTAACGACATCGTTGACTGAGAGATTTCCCTATCGAAATTCAGTGAACTCATCAAAGTGCCTGTTTGTGACTCGCATATTAAAGAATTCCTCCAAAAATTCGGACTCGAAGTCCTTCCACTTCATCTGGTCCACTGGCCTTCTAGCTTTTACCCGTTCCCACCACATCCTGGCGTCGCCAGTGAGGCAGAACGAGACACATTTAATTTTCTCATGCTCGGGCCAGTCTAATAATTCCACTGTGCTCTCAACTGTCTTGAGCTAGGCCTGGGCGTCCCAGGGCTCGTAGGTGCCAGAGAACTTTTCCGGCTTCAGTCTCTGCCACTGAATCAGATAGGCCTCCTGTCGGAATCCTCGGGCCGGAGTGTCCGGGGGTGCCTGTCCAGTTGGAGGCTCAGTAGGTATCACATTCTGATTTTCCTGCGGGGTTGTAGTGTTCCCCTGCTGGGTCATCAGACTGTTTATTATCTGCTGTTGTTCAGTGACCTGACGCTGTAGGTCCGTGATCACTTGCATCATATTAGGTGGGGGTGCTGTCTCATTACCCCGATTGCTACTGTAAAATACGGCGATTCGAAAATCTGGACCAGAAAATTTTTCAGGATTTTTCTGAATTTATAGAAATATTAGTAGAGAGGATTGGGGTTGGTTTTGAATTATTTAAGGAAAAAATTGGATTTTCGAAATATAAACATATATATATATACCTACATATATATATAAAAAGGAAAGGTTTTAATTATATATATCATAACCTCTCTTCCCTCACCGTGCCCTAAACTCGATGCCGCCCAACCCCTCTCCGACAGAAACGCCCGCGGTCGACTCCTCCCTTCTCCTCATCGCGTGCCCTAGCCTAGCCACGCCGACCCGCACCTCTATTCTTCTTCTTCTGCTCTTTCACACGAGGGAGGGAGGGGATCCATTTCTGTTCCTCGATCGCCCAATCTCAAGGGGGGACATGCCGGCGTGTTTTGGAGGAGAGCAGCAACATTGCCGGAGTCTTCGTGCCAAAACTGCACTGCGTTTCCGGCTACTTCTTAGATTTCCAGTGGCCGGGAGGTGGATTAAGCACCTAGGTCAGATTTGGTGTGGAGCAGATTGATTTTCTTCTTCCTCAGTGGCCGACTTCATCGGATTTGGTTGGATGGATTTTTCCGGCACCAACTGAGGTAAGGAACTGATATTGTAGGTTTGATTCAGATTGGTGTTTGGTGTTGCGTTTGATGAAACATCTAGAGCTATTAGTGTGAGGTTTTTGATCATTGCCCATCTTGGATTGGTGTCTACCTTCCTCTTCTTCTCTTCTTGATATGGAGGTGTCTAGACGATTGATTTGCTTAGGGAAAAATGTTTCTCTATCCACCAGTTCTTGGATTGAATCAGAACCCTGTTCTTTTGGTTTTGAAGGGGTTGCTGTGGTCGGCAGGATTCAGGTAAGCTTCAATTGATTAGATATTGTTCTTGGGTTGAACTGTGAGGAATAGTTTTGGATGATCTAGGTAGATAGCTGGATGAATGGATGTTTTTGCTTTGGACTACAGATTGTGGAGTACCATTCTGTGTTGGAATTGGGTTTTTGATTTTGTTCGTGATCTGTTTTGGAACTAATTGGTGGCTAAGCTTGGATGAAACTACTGTGGGTTATTTTAGATCAGAGGTAAGGGTTGCTCTTTTGATTGGCTGTGCATGGACGAGCTTATTGATGGATTAGGTTATATCAGCATAGATGAATAAGTTATTGATTGAATTACCGATCTTAATTGCAATCCAGGATTGGAATCATTTCTGTTTTGAGGGATTTCAGTTTGGTTAATTCTTGATGGTTGTTCTATTTGGGCTAGAAATTCATTAGTTGTTGTCATTAGGATTTAGCTTTGGATATCTGTTTTGGACTCACTTATACGAATTGGTGGTTCTGTGATCTGAGATTTCTGTCATGAAACTGTGGTTTGGATTATTGACCCACCTATGGGGTGATTTCAATGGGTTAATTCGGGGTTACTCATTTAATTGTAGTTAATAAACTGAACGGGATAATTAGGACGATCCTAATTAATTGAGATAGCACGTTTAGCTATAAATTTCATATTATTGTAGCTAAATAATACACTTTTGATACAGGGCATTGATTGGACTTGTCATTTCGGATTATCAGACGGGAGGTCTTTTTCTGACACGAGCATCTACTTTGAGGCGGTTACCCTTTGACTTATCTTTATGATATTGTCAGCTTGTTATGCATAAACTGTTATAGATAACAGTAAGATCATACGCTATCCCTGTTAATTATGCCTGTTCTGGATACTTGTTAGTTATCCCTGAGTTATTATGCCTGTCCTGGATACTTGTTAGTTATCCCCGAGTTATTATGCCTGTCCTGGATACTTGTTAGTTATCCCTGAGTTATTATGTCTGTTCTGGATACTCGTTAGTTATCCCTGAGTTATTATGCCTGTCCTGGATACTTGTTAGTTATCCTTGAGTTATTATGCCTGTCCTGGATACTTGTCAGTTATCCCTGAGTTATTATGCCTGTCCTGGATACTTGTTAGTTATCCCTGAGTTATTATGTCTGTTCTGGATACTCGTTAGTTATCCCTGAGTTATTATGCCTGTCCTGGATACTTGTTAGTTATCCTTGAGTTATTATGCCTGTCTGGATACTTGTCAGTTATTCCTGAGTTATTATGCCTGTCCTGATACTTGTTAGTTATCCCTGAGTTATTATGCCTGTCCTGGATACTTGTTAGTTATCCCTAAGTTATTATGCCTGTTCTGGATACTTGTTAGTTATCCCTGAGTTATTATGCCTGTTCTGGATACTTGTTAGTTATCCCTGAGTTATTATGCCTGTTCTGGATACATGTTAGTTATCCCTGAGTTATTATGCCTGTTCTGGATACTTTTAGTTATCCCTGAGTTATTATGCCTGTCTGGATACTGTTAGTTATCCCTGAGTTATTATGCCTGTCCTGGATACTTGTTAGTTATCCTGATTTTTCCTGGATACTTGTTAGTTATCCCTGAGTTATTATGCCTGTCCTGGATACTTGTTAGTTATCCCTGAGTTATTATGCCTGTTCTGGATACTTGTTAGTTATCCCTGAGTTATTATGCCTGTTCTGGATACTTGTTAGTTATCCCTGAGTTATTATGCCTGTCCTGGATACTTGTTAGTTATCCCTGAGTTATTATGCTTGTTCTAGATATTTGTTGGTTATCCCTGAGTTATTATGCGGTTAGATCTATACAGTCTCAAGTATTGTCATATCTATATGTATGCTTAGATATCGTGAGGTATCTCTTGCGTTTGACATTGAGAGATCTGTAGATTTCGGCCAGTATACCTTGTAGGTTACCTGTATTTCCTGTTATAGGATTTCAGACTGAGACTTAGTATACTGAGGACTTGGGGAGGGAGGTATGTGTATCTATCATACACCATCCTTGCATTGTTGCATGCCGGCGATCAGCGACTCCTTTGTGGTTGAGCCTAATCGTCTTCCGGCACATGATATGCACACACGGCCACTCATGGGTTAGTGGATACCGTTGGGTGTGTGCATTTGCTCTGTATTGCTCCGCTGGTCCGCTCAGGGGTAGTAGCAAGCAGGGATTCCTTCTCTACCCATAGACCAGAGAAGATGAGAGAGATATCTCCCCCATATATATATGGGGCGGAGCGATAGCTCCACCAGCATCCTGTCCTCTCGGTCACTCAGGAGCAGTGATGGCAGAGTGCGGACAGTGTCACAGCTCTACCCACTCGGCCGACACAGTATCGCCTGTCTCGGTGGCTTGACTGGAGTTAGGAGGTGACCATGGCATTGCACCATGTGCATATTTTGCATCGTGCATTGTTTGCTGCACTTGATTTCTGCACTTGTTTGACATGCATATTCTGGAGACTTGTTATCTAAGATTATATGTCTATTGATATTCCCTTGGTACTTATTACCCTCTTTTCAGGTTAGATGGATTCTGGTATGTATCTTTATTGAGTATCTTCAGTATACCTTTTCCTATTGTTCATATGAGACTGTATCAGCGTAGACTCCTATTGTTATTATAACTTTCTACGCATATCTGTTGGGTATTCGCTGAGTTATGACTCACCCCGTTGCCATATATGTTTTTATTTCAGGTTGAGATACTTGGAGTCGCCAGAAGAGCCCAGCAGCCAGTCCCTACCCATCGCGATCGCAGGATTTTGTTTTGCACTTTGTAGTGTATTGTTTTATATTTCTTTTAGCGATATGTATATGTCGTATGTGTTGTGAGCCCTAAGGGGTTGTTGTATTTGTTGTTTCGTCATAAGTCGGACCGGTCCGCAGTCAGGTATGATTTATTATGTTTTATTGTTATGATTTTCTTAGTGTCTATATATATTTTGAGGCCTGAGGCCAATTAAACTGCGTGGTGATGTTATATAGGTTATGTGTATGTGTAAATTGTCCGCCGGACAGGGGAGGTGCTGTCCGATTTTCTATTGGATTAGCGGCTCCTGGGTCTTGGAGCGTGACAATTTATTTTGGTATCAGAGCTCAGGTTGCGAGATACCTCGGGTATTTACGATTTTTTTCGGTGTATATCTGATACCAATTTATTTTGGTATCAGAGCTCAGGTTGTCGGATACCTTGAGGACTTGTGGATTTACGGTTTCTATCCGATACCAATTTATTTTGGTATAAGAGCGTAGGTTTGTG
>JAGFNQ010001966.1:107336-142116 GCA_024364735.1 Boesenbergia rotunda | reverse complement strand
CAAACCCTAACTTAACCATATTGCCTCCATGCTTGCCTCCATGCCATCATTCACCTAAAGACATCACCAAGTCCATGTGTACCTGTATACCTGCACCCTCATGTACACATATCAGTCCAACAACAAACCCTAACTTAACCATATTGCCTCGAGCTTGCCTCCATGCCACCCTTCACATATGCCTTGAAGTCCGCGTCCCTCGGCTCATCGTCCCTGCTATCCACGGTCCCTCAGATGCGCACGCAAGCCTCCAGCTTGCCTCCATGCCATCCTTCACCTAAAGACATCAACCAAGTCCATGTGTACCTGTACACCTGCACACTCATGTACACATATTAGTCCAACAACAAATCCTAACTTAACCATATTGCCTCCATGCTTGCCTCCAGCTTGCTCCATGCCATCATTCACCTAAAGACATCAACCAAGTCCATGTGTACCTGTACACCTGCACACTCATGTACACATATCAGTCGAACAACAAACCCTAACTTAACCATATTGCCTCCAGCTTGCCTCCATGCCACCCTTCACATATGCCTTGAAGTCCGCGTCCCTCGGCTCATCGTCCCTACTATCCACGGTCCCTCGGATGCGCACGCAAGCCTCCAGCTTGCCTCCATGCCATCCTTCACCTAAAGACATCAACCAAGTCCATGTGTACCTATACACCTGCACACTCATGTACACATATCAGTCCAACAACAAACCCTAACTTAACCATATTGCCCACACACATCAAAACCCCATGATCCTCCAGATCATCTTAGGGTCGATTGCCTCAACAGACTTTGTCTTAACTGCCAAGGAATCCATTTGTGTGCTTTTTGAGTTCTGTGCTAAAAATCCTAGCAAGAATTATGATGAAGTGGAGAAGGAACGTTATAGGAAATGGATAAAAATAGATGAGGTGCAGAAACATCAACATCAGGCTTCTTCCACTCCTTGTGATATATTGTTTAATCTCAAAGAACTCTTCGGGCATCAGAATCGGGCTGCTAGGCAAGAGGTCATGAGGAGCTTAATGACGACCACCATGGTTGAGGGTATGCCCATGAGGGAACATGTTCTCAAAATAATGGCTCGGTTAAATGAGATGGAAATCCTTGGAGCAATGATCGATGGGGAAACCCAGGTCGATATCATTCTCCAATCTCTACCAAAGAGTTTTGAGCAGTTTCGCCTAAGCTACAATATGAACAAATGTACATATTCGTTGGCGGAACTCCTAGCAGAACTCCAGGCGGCAGAAGGGTTTTCTCCTCAGAGTGCACATGTTTTCGTTGCTCAAGAGGTTTCTACTTCTAAAATGAAAGGCAAGAAGTAGAAGAAACAAGCCGGAGCAAAGAAAGTGGCTGGATTACTGGGACCTCAGGATGGCGTGAAGAAGTCGAAAGGCAAGTGCTTCACATGCAAGTAGACTAGACATTGGAAGGAGGACTGTCCCCGCCGTCAGAAGAATAATCAAGGTATATCTTTTTGTTTTGTCATTGAAACATGCTTAGCGGTGTTATCTACCAGTACCTGGTATGTAGATACGGGAGCCACTGATCATGTCTGCAATTCTTTGCAGGGGTTCCAGGAAACCGGACGACTGGCTGATAGAGAAATTACCGTATACATGAGCAATGCTACAGAGGTGGCGGTTATTGTAGTGGGAGATGTTTATTTGTCTTTTGATAGAAATAAAATTTTGGTTTTGAGAAATTGCCTTTATGTATCTAGTTTTAGAAAGAACCTTGTTTCAGTTTCTAAAATAATAAAAGATAGGTATTCTATTTCTTTAATGGCCGTGTTGTTATAAAAAGGAATAGAGAGATTATCTATTCAGGTAAATTAGTTGGTAATTTGTACACTTTAGAACCAAAATCTCCCACGATGCAAATAGAAGTTAATAGCTCATCATCTAACCAAAATAAGTGAAAGGAACCTTCTAAGATGAACTAAACTATCTTTGGCATCTAAGACTTGGTCATATTAACCTTAGTAGGATTCAAAGGTTGATAGTTGATGGGCCCTTGGGTTCATTGGTGGTGGAAGACTTCTCAACCTATGAATCTTGCTTGGAAGGTAAGATGACCAAGAGGCCTTTCAAGGCCAAGGGGTATAGGGCCAAAGATGTGTTAGAGTTGGTTTATTCTGATTTGTGTAGTCCTATGTCAATCCAGGCTAGAGGTGGCTTTGAATACTTCATCTCCTTTACAGATGATTATTCAAGGTATGGATACATTTACTTGATGCGCCGCAAGTCTGAATGCTTGATAAGTTCAAAGAATTCAAGGCTGATATGGAGAAACATCAAGGTAAAAGTATCAAGACACTACGATCGGATTGTGGTGGTGTGTACCTCTTGGAAAAGTTTAGGACTTACTTGTCAGAGGTTGGGATTAAGTCCCAATTGTCTGCACCCGGTACACCCCAACAGAACGGTGTAGCAGAGTGAAGGAATAGGACTCTTATGGAGATGGTTAGATCGATGATTGTGGGATCAGTGCAGTCAATAGAGGGGGTGAATATCGACCGTAAATACTCTTATGGAAACTTGTAGAAAATTCATCTTTCGAATCTTCATTCTAGACTCAGAGTTAGTAGCACAGCGGAAAACAAAACGGAATAATAAAAGATGACACAAAAATGCACACGGGATTTTTACTTGGTTCCCAACCCCCCAGGGTCAGTTCATCTAAGGCCTAAGCACGAGAACGCCCGTCCACTAATAGTCTCCTTTTTGAACTTTCTGGAGGTAGAGAAACCCGTCTTATAGTGCAAGAGTTACAATCAAAAGATATGAAAATTACGTGCAGAATAAAAAAACAAACCAAAACAAAGAAGGTCGAAGACTCGGCCGATCTGGAACTCCGAAGTGTCACACACTTCCTCCCGGAGCTTCCTAGGTCGCAGAGCTTCGTCGTTAGCACTTTTCTTCCATTCAGAATGCTCAGAATCATCGTAGAAGTTGTGTTCTGAGTTGAGGGGTTGAAGCCCCTTTTATAGGCTTCATTAGGGCCCCTGTGATCAATGAGGCACCTCAGTTGGCTTGGTCAAACTCCATCCTCGCACCGAACTCGTAGCAGCTGATAAAGCTTTCAACCAGGGTGCCCTAGACATACAGGGCACCCTGTATCATTGAGGTGCCTTGATTACTACCATTTTGCTGATAAATCTAGGCTCTCAAATCCATGTTTTGATCCACTTTTATATGCTTAAGTTTGCATTTACATTAGGTTTCATGAATTCTTTCTATTTTGGCTTTTGATTCAAATCTTGATATATTTGAGATATTTTGGCACTAAAATATGAATCTAATTTTGTAGGCTTCAAATGATCATGGACCTAGATCGGATTGGATCAAACTTGAGTCAGAATTGGATCCGGATCAAGGTGATCAAGCATTGGATTAATATGAGTCGTCCATTCAAGAGAACTGCTAGATCTGAGCCATCCGTCAACTTTTGATCAATCCAAGATCAAGATAGGGTTAATCAATTCCATGGATCAAGATCTGAAGTTTAGAGCCAAATCAGAGTCCATTTGACCGTCAGATCAAGCTCGAGAGGGTTTAAGCCGTCCATTTAAAGATCAAGGCAATCTGAGCCATCCATTGCAAATCTGGAAGATCCAAGCTAAGGAGGTGCAGATCCTGACCCTTGATCAAGATCTGGAGAGTTTGGGTTCAGATCTGAGATGATCCGACCATTGGATGAGATCGGAACAATCACAGTCGTCCATATTTTCAAATGGGAATTTAAATCAGAAACTTCTCCGCACTGAGGTCGTCGTCGCGGATCGCAGAGCAGAGTAGCGTAGAGTTCATCGAGTTCTTCATTTCTTCATCAATTTTCTCCTAGTTTTCTTCTCAGATCGCGTGCGCGACCACACCAAATTCGTTCTTCTCAAGGATTCAGATCAATGAGGTATGTTTTCTGTTCAGATTGCTATTCCAAATCTCTGAGTTGGTAGAGCAACGGTGAGGGTTTTGCCAGAGTTACTGTGCCTGCGATCGATCCTTGTTGATCGTTGGATCTCGTCATCCAGAGCTGTAGAAGCTTGAGAGGGGTTCTCGAAGGCGTGTTGAAGGTTTTGGAGCTCGAACGCTATCCAGCCGATTGAGAAGGAAGAGATAGGGGACAGACTGTCATCTACTGATCGTTCACCACGATCGGACAGAGATGCATCTGATCGGTCCCGTGACCGATCAGAAGAGGACCTGATCGGTCAGTTGACCGATCAGGAAGAGCAGAACAGCCAGATTCACAACAACTGAGCAAGGAAGCTTGTCTTCATTGGTTTTTGAGCTAGGGGGTTCATAGCTCATCCTTTGTATGACGGCAAAGGGAAGTTTTAATTAGAAACTGATTTGATGTTTAAGTTAGTGTAATTTTGGTTGCAATCATTTACTTTCTTCACATTGCTTAGTTTGTTCTAACTACATTTCAAGTCAATGTTATTCAACAATGTTTTGATTTAGCTTTCATTATCTTGTAATTCGTTTCCTGCAATTAGTTCTTATGTTTCAGTTCAAGAGTTTGAATTTAATTGCTCAATTATCAATTAGGTTAAGTTTAGTTCTTGCAATTTCTTGATTCATTACCTTGCTTAGTTAAGCCCATTTCGTTCCGCAATTGCACTTGGAGCAATCATAGCACTTGGAGGGGTTCTCCGAATGCCACTGAAGGTTTCTGAGCATCGATCGCCAGCCAGCTAATCGAGGAAGAGGAGATCACGGAGTTTCTCAGCCACTGATCGGTGACTGTGATCGGACAGAGGTATCATTGATCGGTCTCTTGACCGATCAGTATAGTTCCTGATCGTTTCCCAGTCTGATCAGCCTGGGTCCTGATCGGTCGGCTAACCGATTAGGAAGGCCATTTCACAGCAACTTATCATGGGAGTGTTCTTTCACTGATTTTTGAGCTAGGGGGTTCATAGCTCATCGTTTGTGTGACGGCAAAGGGAAATCTTGATAATGAATTGGGTTGATGTTCAATTTAGAATAGTTTTAGTTTTAAACATGTATTTTTTCAATTGTTCTAGCTTGTTGCCTTCACTTCAAGTCAAGTTCGTAAGCATTGCTTTGTTCTATGTTTCAATTTCTGCAATTCATTTCCTGCAATTAATTCCCTGCAATTAGTTCTTAAGTTTCAATTCAAGAGTTTGCATTTAATTGCTTAGTGTTAACTAGGTTAAGTTCAGTTTCTGCAACTTCCTAATTCAGTTCATGCTTTAGCTAAGCTCAGTCTATTTCATTTCAAGTTGTTGTTTCAGCTCTTATCGCAAAAACCCCCATTTTATTAGAAAATTGAAAACATCAAACGACAAATAACCTTCAAGCTCAAGTTAAACATTCATTCAACTAGTCCTTGGAAAATGTAACGCCCGCCCCTTACCGTTAAGGCGGCGCGTTACCCTTTTTTCCTACTTAACTTAACTTACGCATATTATTACATATGAATCTAAAGCATTGCAGCGAAAATAAAACATAACTATAACACATGCAACAAGAAGGGGTATGAAGATCACATAGTATCTAGTAGCATCCATGCATTAAATAAACTCCTAAAGAGTTAACAAGTATCATGTATAAGGTAGTAAAACATGTTTTCTTAGAAAGATAAGTGCTAAGTCTATAATGGAACTAAATGGATCGATCAGCCAAGTCGCCACCACACACACGAGCCCTTCCTGTAGCTTCCCTTCCTTTAGAAATTTCTAGGTTGATCTGCAACATAAGCAATCAACTATAAGTACGAAACTTAGTAAGCTCTTTCCTACTCACTAAATCCACATGTCACGTATATTTGAAAGACATATAACATCTCATGTATAGCATAAAACTCATAAGGCACATAAGGTACATGAATGCATACAAACATAAAACATATGCATTGCAAAAACATTAGGATGCTCTTTAGAAAACATAATAAGTAATACTTTAACATAAGCATACATCATCTTTATTGGGGTCCCCGGCTTGTACTCATTCTTTCTTTGTGCGCATTCCTAAATAGATGCGAGGTAGCTAGTCTCGACCTACTAGGGTTACTAGGCCTACTATCTTTCAACATAGGGACAACTTCGGTAGTCCAGAACCGTGGATCTTTTTCAAGATCCGGTACAAGCCATACTTTAAAGTAAAATACATACATGCATTCTTTCCTTTTTCTTTCTTTCATAATGAATGTACTATAGACATTCAATCATTCATGAGTGTAGGCACACTTTCATGGCACAATCATTCACATAAATAACATGACAATGTAAGATTATTTTTCATTAAAAACATGCAAGTGAAGCAAACATCATGCTAGTCTTATCAACACATGATTGATGTAACATATTTGTCTTAATCAAGGCAAAACATTGGTTTTAGCTTTCTTTTCCTATCTTAATACATGCTGGCCGAAACTTCATAGGTAGGGTTTCATAGCATAATATTCCTATAACATTGAAATAAGTGCACACTTCACACAAGAGATTATTTACAAGTACAAGGGTAGTCTAAACTTCACTAAACATTAGTTTAGGCACATGATTGTAGTTTGGACCTATTTTAGTCCTCATTCTAGATGCTGGCCGAAATTCATAGTTAGGGTATTATTTCATAAATATTCATGTAACATGGAAATAATTGCATAAGAGATTATTTACAAGTACAAGGGTAGTTTAGACTTCACTAAACCTTAGTTTAGGTACACGATTTGTAGTTTGGACCTATTTTATCCCTCTACCTAGTTGTTGGCCGAATCTCACAGATTTAATAAGGCATAGATTCCACAATTTTCTTGACATAAAACATTACATAAGCAAGGGAAAATTCACATAGAATCAAACCCTAGTCCATACACATGCATCTACCCATCTCAACCACTTGGCCGAGAGGTTCTAAGTCCTTTACATCATGGAAGGCACTCAAACATCATGTATTCATCATTCATCTACTATAAGAAGGTATCAATAAGCATGTAGAATCATCATCTAAACTTAAACATAACAAAAGAGGAGAAAACCTTCCTTGACCGTAACATATAACATGGCTTTTCTTCCATTTTTTCCACACAACATCACAAGCAAACATAAGGGATCATAAATATACATTCAAGGCTATTATGTTGCAGGTGAGGGAGTCTTACCTCTTGCACTAAAAAAAAATTCAAAAAGGAGACCCTAGGTCTTAGGCTTGGTACTCCTCTTGTTCTTCTCCTTTTCATCTTCCGGTTTGTGGGGCTCGATTTTGGGCTGCAAGGAGACCCTAGGTCTTGGTGAGGGAGAGGAAGAAGAGGGGAGGCTTGGTGAGAAGAGAGGGGAGGGCTTTGTGGCCGAAAATGCCTTGGGCATTTCTCTCCCCATGCTCTTTTATAGGGAGTGAAAAGGTAACCACCTCTTTCAATGGTGTCTCTTCATTTTCATGTGTCTCTTCACTTATCTTCTATTCATCTACAATTTTCCATCTCCTCCTAATAGCACTCCCCTGCTGGGTGAATTGGTTACATATGCATTCTTAAGGCTTGGATTTTCTTTGAGGTCCAAGGTTCAATCCTTGGCACCTCCTTTTCTTTTTTGCTTTCTCTTCCTTTTATTATTTTTTTCCAAGCCCGCATAACCAAAGCCCATCTAGAGAATGTTACTTATTTAATTCATACTTATGCATATGCATATCATTATTCATTCATACATGTGCAGGATACTTAAGCATAACATTAAATATAATACCTAAGCATAATTATCACACATCCACTACGTGTCAAGATAATGCCTAACATTTATTTATTCACAACTTTTCCCACTAAATTCATAATATTATTCTTAGCCACATGTTCCATTATTACCACGCTAGAGCAGAAAATTTGAGGCGTTACAGAAAAATACGACCTGAGGCCCCTCTACTACATTCTAACTTTGTTAGCCAAGGGTTTTCAGTTTATAAATATCTAAATTTGAGGCTCACTCGTGACACTAGTATTGGGCCACATCAAATTTTTGGCGCCGTTGTCGGAGAATCACTAGTTCAGTTTATTTAATTTGAGCTTGTGTTTAATATTTATATTCTTTGATTCTATTTTCATTTGCTTTATCTTTTTGTATACATTTGCTACTATTTTTGTTTGTTTGTGGCCAGGACTGCAGGTGGCGATCTTAAGAGTTTGAGAAGCTATTAAAAATTTTTCTACTCATTCAAACAGTTCCATGGCAGAATATCAGTATTTTCAGAACATTCAGCAGCCTTATTAGAATTTTCAGAAACCCTATTCTCAATTCCAAAATTTTCAATAAAAATTTTCAACCATTCCAGCCATATCAAGATTTTCAGCAACCAAACCAATAATTTCAGCAAAACCAACCTTGGAATAAGCCAGAGCAGCAGTTTCAGCAAAATTTTCAGAATATTCAGCAACCATTTTTCAGCCACCACTTCATCAGAACCAGCAAGTTTATCAAGATTTTCCACAACCCTCATAGTTTTCTCATAATTTTCAGCAGAATTTTCAACCATTCCAGCAGAATTCTCAATTTCAAAATTTTCAGTCTTTCAACCAACACTTTCAGCAAGAAGATCAGCAATTTCAATCTCATAATTTTCAGCAACATCCACCAAGTTGTCAAACTAATTTTCAACAATTTCAACAACCCAGTTGCTTATCTAATCAGCCCCAACAGCTTCATTTTCCGAGTTCATAGCTTACTTATAATTTCCAGCAAGCTTATGTCACATTTCTAGACCAACAAGAGTCCTGTACCAATCAAGGAGACTTCGAGGATTCTAGTGAGCTTGAGGCTCAACAACAAAGGCTTGGGGAGATTATGCAACAAATAATTCAACAACAAAGTTTACAACAACAAAAGGATGAGCCCACTCTTCAAAACATTGAGAGACACCTAGGAGAATTGGTTAGTGAAATGAATCAAATGCAAACCCAGGGATCAAGCCAATCACCTTTTCAAGCTACTCCAAATCTTAAGGGGCATGATTGTGAACTAACTTTGAGGAATGAGGAAGTTGTTTCAAGTTTAAACACTCCAAGTGCCAATTTTTCTAAAAAATTTCTAGCAGCCTACTTTCCATCTCAGATCAGTCCCGAAAATGATTTTACATCAGTTGGTTTTGACCCTAGTGCAAGCCTAAGTCCTTCTTCAATTGATCTTGCAATTTTGGTGGAAGAAGAAGAAGAAATCAGCAAAATCAGGGCACCTACAGCAGTTATTCCTCCTAAAATCCCTGCTCAGAGTTCATTTCCAAAATTTTTCGCTCAAGCAGAGGAGCCAAGGGTCCCTTTACCCTTCCCACAGCACCCCAGAGAGGATTCTTCTATCATTAGCATGGGTATTTCAAATAAGGTTGTTGAGGCAGAGTTATTTGATGACAGAGTTTCATTTGATATTCAGAGAGGATGTCTAAGCTTAGATGAGGTAGAGGAGGTGTTAGCTACAGAGGAGGCTGAAGATTTGAAGACTATATCTGACTCATTTTTTGTTGCAGATGATTCTATTGGTCTAGGGGATTGCACTAAGCCCCAGGGATCACCTAAATTGATTGAGATGTTTTTAGAGGATAGGTGTGAGAGTGTAGGGGATTGCACTGAGCCCCAGGGACCACCCATACCTACTGAAGATGCATAATTTATAGAGGCAGTGGAGGAGATTGATAGTAAAGCTTGTAACAGCCTTGAATTTGATTCTGAAGCTCTACAGGACTCTTCTAATCTTTTATTTTGTGATGATATAGGTGTTGTGGGTCCTAACTTTTCTAATATGGTTGTTGCAGATATTGTTGAGGGAGCATGCGTTGGAGATGATTCTATAGGTGTAGGGGATTGCACTGAGGCCCAGGGACCACCACCATTGATTGATACATTAGAAGATTCAGAGGATCAGCATGAAAGTGTAGGGACTTACATGGTGGAAGCAAGAACCCAAGAATCACCTTTCTTAGTTGAATTCCCACCAGAACCTGAACCTGAGGAGGAGCTTTTACATGACCAGGAGGGGAACATGGATACATCTATTCTTGTAGACCCTCCAGGTATTCTTCAGCATGATAAGGTAAGTATTTCTCCTAGTTCATTAGAAGAATTCATAGAGGAATCTTGGGTTGATTTTGTTGAATGTGAAGCATGTCTTGACACATTCCATGTAGAAACTGTTTGTGAAAACCCCATAGAGGTACCTAAAATTTATTTTATTGGTTGTGATTCATGTTGTGATACATCCTTTGTAGAACTTGATTGTGAAAAACTCATAGAGATACCTAGGGTTAATTTAACTGTTTGTGATGAAATTCTTGACACATCCTATGTGGATACCAATTGTGAAAAATTCATTGAGGTACCTAGGATTGATTTTATTGGTTGTGATAAATTTCTTGATATACCCTATGTGGATATTAATTGTGAAACATTCCTAGAGGTACCTAAGATTGACTTTATTGGATATGATGCATTTCTGGATACATTCTATGTGGAGATTGCTAGTATTTCATTTCTTTCTTACCCTGCATGTGTTCGGGAGGTATTTTCTTTTCATGGTTTTGCAGGGCACCGTAGACTCCTGGAGTGGGTGCTCCAACATAATAAACTCCAACCTCTTGGAAGGATTTCCAAAAAGCATCAAGAGGGAGGAGTTGATATTACTCTAACTCGTAGCACTCCACCTCTTAAATGGATGTTGTACCTTAATCGCCTTCGACCACCAGAACATATTTCTGTGAAGTTTAAGTGTGGGGGAGCAGTGCACCATAACATTGATCACATGAAAACTGCTCTCTCGACCAACCAAACTCCTCCACTACCAGAATAGAGGTTATTCCTTGATCGACTCCGATCGCCAGAAATAAAGGGGAGTTTGTTCCTTCTTGCATTTTATTTCATTGCATGTTTCATTTTTTATGTTTTCTAGAAGTAAAATTTTCTTTTAAAATGAGTGCTTGCTAATAAATGCTTGGGTAGTGTAGAATGAATAAAGATCCATTGTAAATACAATTTTATCCTTTTAGCACTTTATTTTTTGTATGTGTTGGAATAAATGTATCCATCTAGATTTTCTTTTTATCATTTTAGAGTCCTTTGAAAGCAAATTAAATTTGGTTGTTAAAACTTAGGATTTGAGCCAATGGATGAAAATTCTTAGATGCTTGAGTACTACTTAGTTATAGACTCTAGATTGATGACTTGAGATGAATTCCTTTTACCTAGTGAGGAATTAGTCTAATTTTTGTGATACACACATGTGATTATACTCTAGAACTTGCTTAGGTTCTTTCAAAGCTATATTTCTATGATTGGACCACATTTATATAGGTGAATCACTTTGTTTCCTTTTCATATCATTTTTGTAACTTTGTTTGTTGATCTACTCTTTATTCCATTTTCTTTCCCTAATCTTCATGTTCATCATTCTTTTCCATGGACTTGGGTGTCTTAATATTTCTTGATATTACTTTGCCCGAGACGGACAAAAGTTTAAGTGTGGGGGAGGATGCAAGCATTCTATCTTGTATTGAGGACAATGTGAAGAATTTGCCAACATACAAGTAAATTGTGCCAAGTCTAATTCCAAATGAAGCCTTGAGTTCTCCAATTCTATGTGATGCAGAAAAAAAATTGAAATGAAGTTGTAAGTTCACAGAAAAAAATGGAATGAGGACAATTGAAGCAATTGGCAACCAACAATCAAAGATGTGCCAATTTGAAGGAGTTTTTGTATCAAGAATGAGTTGCAAGCACACCCATCAGCTCAGTTGCAAGAAAAGAAAAAAATTTTGTGCTTTGAAGAGCGAAGCAAAAGGAAAAAAATTAGAGAGCAAAGACACATCCTTAAAAAGTTCAAGTTATGGATAGGAAACAAGCTCCATTGGACCAAGTATCAAGTAGGAACAAAAGGATGATCACATTCTATATTATCAAGTTGAAATGTTTGGAAAGGCTGTACATCTCAGATTTCGTAAGTTGGAGCTAGTTATTGGAAGGCATTGAAGGGAAAAGAGAAAGGGATTTAGCTGCAAACAAAAATAGAAAAGAAGAGTAGCTGAAAAAGAAAAGAAAAAAAAGAAAGGAAAAAGAAACATAAAGTGGACTTAATTCAGAGTTGTATCAGTTGTCTGAGTTGAAAGATGAAAACAAGGAGTTAGTTGGATTTCAGATGTAGTATTGATTGAAGAGAAGTGAACCAAGGCAGTTCAGTATCAGACTCTGCTCAGTTTTCAGTTCTGTTCGAGCCCTGATCGGTCTCCAGACCGATTAGGGAGGTATTTGATCGATCCCTTGACCGATCAGCAGCAGTCCAGTCCATTCAGAAGCAGAGCCAGAACAATCAGGTAAAGTCTGATCAGTCTCTGGACCGATCAGCAGATGCTGGCACATCAAATTCAGTAATCAAAGAGTCATGGTTTGTTCCCTACTCAATTTTATGCTCTGATCTCACTCGAAGTACCATCAAAGGAGCAAAGTACATTGGGTTACATTTTTAGTGTCCAAGTCTTCCACTTTCATTATTTACCATATTTCCTGACCATGTCATATCTCTTTATCTACTTTATCATGATCCTTTAGTATCAAAGTTAATTGAACTTCTATTTCATTCCTATCATTCTATATTTCTTTACCTTGTTCAAATAAGCTTTTGTAGATGTGGATCCAAATCAAGAATGATAGTAGAGAGTAGATAATAAGCAAGCCTATGGTAGTGCAAGAACAATGGTTGTGTTGGAGAGAGCTCCACTTCCATCAAAAACTTAGAACTTAGGAAGAGAGCCACCTAAAAATTCCCTTGAGAGGTTTTTTGAGTTTAATTCATCTCAATGAGTCATGAAGGATGAAGTATGCTAAGTTGTTGATTTAAGGACAAGATACTAGTCCATTGAGCTTAGATTTTTGAGATTTGACAACCCTAGGTAATTTCCTTTCAATTGCTTCTAACTATGATTGAGACTAATCTAGGAGGATACATCTTAGGTTAACTAGTTGGCTTGTGCGAGACGCCCAAGAGTAAGTGTGGGGGAGTTGATAACTACCATTTTGTTGATTAAATTAGACTCTCAAATCCATGTTTTGATCCACTTTTATATGCTTAAGTTTGCATTTATATTAGGTTTCATGGATTGTCTCTATTTTGACTTTGGATACAATTCTTTCCATATTTGAGATATTTTGGTATTAATTTTGAATCTAATTTTGTAGGCTTCAAATGACCATGGACCTAGATCAAATTGGACCAAACTTGAGCCAGAATTGGATCCAGATCAAGACGATCAAGCCTTGGATTAATATGGGTCGTCCGATCAAGAAACGGCTAGATCTGAGCCATCCGTCAACTTCTAATCAATCCAAGCTCAACATAGACCTAATCAAGTCCATGGATCATGATTTGAAAGTTTCATCCAAATCAGAAGCAATCTGACCGTTGGATCAAGGATGAGTGGTACTAATCAAGGAGTTAGATGTTGATTAATTAAAATTGTCAGTAATTTAAATTAATCAATGGTCATTCGATATCTTAAACATTGGGAGATACTTGTACTCATAATAAGTGGAGCACATATGTAAATATGGTGTTGGTGAGGTAGTTCAATGAAGACCCTTTAGTAGAATGGATCTTCATTAATGGATCGGGCCTTGATCCATTAGGTGGCCAAGACCCAACTCCTCCTCATGGTCCCTATTACAGCCCTATAAATACCCCATGGTGTCATGAAACCAAGGAATCCAATTAATCATCAAAACCTATGCCTATTATTTCTCTCCCTCTCTCTCTCTATTTCTCTCCCCTAGGGTTAGAGGTCGCCGGCGGTTTGGAAGAGGAAGAAAACTTGGTTTTCTTCCCTTCTCTCCATTTTCTCTCCACTTGAGGCACGGAAGTAGGAAGAAGGGAGGTGTCCTCTTCATCTTCTTGGCCGGAGCAAGCTCGGGTGGGTGAGGGAGTGGTTGGCAGCGGCACCTACACCACCTTAGGGTTACGGTGCCGAAAACCTTCAAGGAAGGTTTTCCGGCGACAACTTGAGGAGAAGCCAACTTCTTTCTCTCATTTCCTTGGTTGGTAGCAGTTGTTGGAAGGAGGAGAAGGTGGTGGTGGCGAGAAGGAAAGGAATTCTTCCTTTGTGGGTCGGCGATAACTAGGGTTCTTCTTGGTTGGCCGGCGCATGTTGGAAGAAGGGAGGAGTTATCATCTTCCTCGTGTGCTTGGTGCCGCGGGATAGGAAGAGGCGGAGCAGGCCAGTTAGGTTGTTGTGAGGGAGAAGAGCTCTTCTCCTTCACCTTCTTCTTCCTTGGAGTGGCCGATGGCAACCCTAGGGTTAGGGTTTTGGTTGGCACTGTTGGGACCGGGTGCATGTTGACATGGATACAGGTTCGTAATTTTAAAATTTAATTACGTGCAGCGGAAGGTTTAGCATAAATAATTTCTCAAATTATTTTAACCACGTATCTAGCATGTAACCTTATGTTGTGGAGACATGATCATACATTTAAAATTTTGCAGAAAATAATCTAATTTACTTAATACATCGCGTAACTCGTAGAATGGGACGAGATCCAACCGTAGCGTCCCTTGGAAGCTCCGTCTCTATTCGCGTCCACGCCAAGTTTTCTTCGGGATGACTTCGCAAAGCCACGAGTTTCGTGCCGACAAGAACTACTAGATTCTCCAAAGGCACGACAAGAATACCAAGAGAGAGATGGAAAGACTAACCACCAAACGAAGAACGGAATCAAGATTCCGGGAGGAAGGAAGGAGTCGCACCCGTTTCTTCTTCTTCTTCGGCTTCTTCTTGGTGGTGGAAGCTCACGGCAAAGGGGGAGGGCTCTAGGGCCGGCGGCACTAGAAGAGGGAGAGGGAGAGAAGGAGAGGGAGAGAGGCTAGGCAAGAATCCTTGATCTCTTGGATTAATTTCCAAGCCTTGCCTTGGTACCTTTATATAGTAGTCTCTTAATCGCCAAGTCTCCTCTTAACGGAATAAATTTTCGTAAGAAATTTATCTTATAAATTTTTCTATGAATTATTTCGTTATGCCAAGTTTTTATTATAACTTAATTTATAATAAAAACAACCATGTCTCCCCTTTTATTATGGAAAGAAATTTCTTTATATAAATTTTTTATATAAATTTCTTTATCATAGTAAATCAATCTATTATTGATTTTATAAAATAAAATAAATCAATCCATGGTTCATTTTAATTTCCATGAAAAATAAATCCCTTTATATAAATTTCTTTATATAAATGTCTTTATCCATAATTTTATAAAACAAACCGCGCTCGGTTTATTTTATAATTTGAACCAAACAATTTGGTTCTCCCCTTTTGATGAGGCCGGCCAAACAAAGAGGGTGGGGACCCTGTTTGGCCGGCCAAACTCAAGCCGAAACCTTACGAATTAAACTCATTTAATTGGTCCAATAAGTCTTCAAAAGACTTAGCCATTTTATGCTTTCGATGCGTCTCTGAAAATTCAGATTCGACTTATCTCTCTTGATCGGAAAATCTAATTTTCAACTAGTTTTAAATCCCTCGGATTACTCGTAGTGTGTGTGACTAAATAGGCTTTCGATTTATATTGGCCGTTTATAATTAACCAATTATAGAACGATCATGAGTGGCTCCTAGTAGTACATCATGATCCCCAATTAATCGAAAGATCAACGGTTGACCTCAGAAATAATTCTGAAATCCTTCAGCAGCTTTAATGAATCGTGCCTCATTCCCTTCACCATCTTATACCCACTTGGTTCAGGACACGGTCTATGTGTGTCAGTCCCCACTAGGCTGACTACGTCACACCTAGCCCAAGTAATGTCTTTCTTGTCCAACGGATTCTAATTACTCTCATGTATCTGAGATATTCATACTCAGATCATGTGATGCTCTGGCCAGAGGCTTCGAGTAACAATCCGACGATAGGCCTTGGGTATACATCTCCTCGCAAGGAGTGGTGAATCCTTTGTAGGCTGTTCAAACATCTTCGGGCACTTCGGCTTATACCCAATCATCCTGGGTCCACACCTCCTTGAAGATGCTTGCTTAAGATGTCAAAGTATAAGTCTTCGTGACCAAGATGACTTGAACACCGCAAGTCAAAGGAACATCGCACTTACGCTGCAGTAAGAACTTCATTGACATATCTATATGTAGATTACCATATGAAGTTTTACAGCTAGTCACTCCAATGAACTAGTTCCCTTAACTAGCATTCATGTTTATCTCCGGACATCCCAATGTCACCAGCCAGTGAGAATCAGCTGATTAGAGAATAACCCATGCTAGTCTCCACAGAATTGATAGTGTCCGTATTTATCAATTCATCGACTAGGGACAATTTCAATACTTCACAATTGCACATGTAGAGATAATCACTAGTTGTGAATTCATCACAAATTCTCTCATGCTGTGAATTGTATTACGGACATTCAGTAAATGAGTTTAAGATCTCAATCAAATATACGAACATGTATACTCAAATAGTGAATATTCATTTATTAAAGTAAATGATTACAATCATAAGGCGATTGCCTTAGGACACTTCTCTCATATTACTAACAGGCACAAGAAGAAGGGAGTGATTGGAAGGCTTTGGTGACTTCGGTTCTTTGTAGATTGTCGCCCACACGACGTCCAAGAGGAGAGGGTCATACCATAGAAGATCGCGAGGTAAAAGAAAGGTATAGCCTTCTCTTTGGCTCCTTTGTTTTCTATCATTTCATGTGGTTAATTAATTATCATTGTTATTAATTATTTGTTAATTAATTATGATGATTAATTATCTTGGACCCCGATGATAAACACAAAAATCGGCGAACCACTCATTGTCTATTCCGTGGCTAATCGGTTGGACGAGATTGATCGCTAGAACAACTTGGTTGTTCAAGCGATCGCTCGAATCGATTAGCACGATGACGAGACGGTCGTTTAAGGAAATAGGTGTAACGCCCGCCTTTTCCCCCCACCTTACGGTGTGGCGAAAGAGCGGCGTTATGCTAACATACATAGGCATATGAACATCTTAATGCAGCGGAATAATTTTTTTTCCTTTAAACTTACTACATGCATCATACATATATGCCTACATTATCATTCATGAACATGGTGACATAGTAACTTAGCATATTACTGGCATACATAGCATCATGATATAAATATTCCATAACTTATTCATAAGCACCATAAGTAGCAAGTAACTTATCCATAGGCATCATAGGTAGTAAGTTATTTCTTAGACATAACTATCATAAGTATAGCATAGAACCAAAGGTGGCATTCCAAACACAAGACATGCGATAAGTGTAAATAGAAGAATCCTTTGCCATGTCACTGCCACACACATGCCCTTGCCCCTCCTGCTGCTTCCCTTAGTAACCTCTTGCTTGATCTGTGGTATAAGAAAAATAAGACTATAAGCACATAGGCTTAGTAAGACCCTTTCCTACTCACGAAAATCCATACGTCACATAAACATACACATAATGCTTAAACCATACTTATCATGGCATAATTCTTGACATGAACATAAACATAAACATAAACATACTTATCATGGCATCATTCTTACATGAACATAAACATAAACATACTTATCATGGCATCATTCTTAACATGAACATAAACATAACCATACTTATCATGGCATCATTTTTAACATGAACATAAACATAAACATACTTATCATGGCATCATTCTTAACATGAACATAAACATAAACATACTTATCATGGCATCATTCTTAACATGAACATAAACATAACATACTTATCATGGCGTAATGCATAACATGTATGGATGCATGAGTCAAATGCATATATCATAAGAATGCTTAATTTGGAAACCATAATTATAAATACTTAAACATAATCATAACATCATGGGGGTCCCCGGCTTGTACCACATTCATACATCATATGCGCGCATTCCTAAGTAAATACTAGGTAGCTAATCTCGACCTACTAGGGTAAGGACAGCTTCATCGGTTGTCCCAGAACCGTGGACAGCTTCATCGGTAGTCCAGAATCGTGGACAGCTTCATCGGTAGTCCAGAACCGTGGACCTTACTTAGGTCTGGTACAAGCTCATTCATAAAATAAAATAATTTCGCATGCTTCTTCATTCATAAAACATACATGGCATAATCTTTCATTCTTAATGCTTAACATCATCATTATGCCTTATAGGCATGAATCTCATCTTCATTCATCATTTCCATTCCATATCATCATTATGCCTCGAAGGCATGAACTTTAACTTCATTCATCATTTCCATTCCATATCATCATTTTTATTCATAAAAACATGGCATACATACATAATTATATCCTAAGATATGAGCATCATCCTAGTCCATAAAGCTTGCATGATCATGGTACATAGGATAAACATGCATTTCATACATGGTACATTTCATCTAGCATGCATAATCATAGTATCCATCATGGAACTTGCATGGATAAGATACATATGAACATGATACATATCACTTAGGTTCATAACAATCAACATAAGCATGAATAAGTTTACATAACAATTTTATACATATGTCCAACGTGTTAATCCTAACGCCTACCTACTTCTTCCTACCTCATGACACATGTATTCCTAACATATTACAAAGGACATTCATAAATAAATCCTACTAAAACATGATACATATCATAACATACAGGGTCATCATGCATAACATATAAACTTAGGGTTTGGACATTATCAAAAAACCCTACAACATCCTTGAACCTATTCACATACCATACATACACTACCATAGAAAGCCATTAGAACCCTTGATTGGAGTTGACCCTAAGTCCTAGCCCTAATTCTTGTCTTGGCCGAAACCCTTGAAGGGAAAAGTGTCCATAAAAAAATTCACATAATTCACAATTACATCTAATACAATGCACACAATATCATAGGAAGCTATTGGAACCCATAAATGGAACTAACCCTAAGTTCCAACCTTATTCTTGATCATGGCCGAAACCCTATAAGGGAAAATGAGTCCATGAAAAATCCATAAAATTTACAATTAACCTTCATTACATCATAGGGTTCTTAGTGGCATGCTTGGAGGTTAGATCTAAACATAATCCCTAAAACTAAGGGGGGTGGCTGATGGACCCAAAATAGACTGTCACGAATGTGGGTCTCAAATTTAGATATTTATAAAATGCTGGAAACCCTTTTTGCAATCAAAATATGAAAATGTAGTAAAGGGGCCACAGGTCGTATTTTTCCAGGGGACTAGTTGAGAGTTTGTTTGATTCGCGCTCGTGTTTATGTGTCATTTGTGAATTTGGGTTTCGAATAAAGTCTGGTTTTCGGTTTCAATTAGTAAGGGAGTCGCAATGCAAAAGGAAGAAATTCAACTCAGCAACTTACTAGGCAATGGATGAACTTAACCAATGAAAAGCTACTTAACCAAAGCAACTTAACTAAATTTGGGAAACAAATCTAAATTTAATGGCAGCCCAAATGCTAAGCAAGTGGATAAAAACAGTGATCACAATTTCTGGAACCAAATGACCTTAGTGACTAAGCTGCCCTTGATATCAAATGCAGGAATTGAAATGAACTTGATACAATTGATAGAGATAGTGCCCACTTGATATGCAAGGGATAAACTTTTGTGCCAATATGAAACTGGACTAGATGCAAATATGTAAATTGATGTCAATCAATTGTTGTAAAGGAAATAAATGAGAAACAATGAAGAGAACAAAGACTTCGTGAGCAAATGCAAATGCAAATGCAGAAATTGAAGTGGCACACAAGGAAGGATGATACGCAATTTGCAACCCAATTTCAGAACTTAATATCAAGTGCTTTGGAATGAATCAAACTGCAAGTGAAATCAGAGGTTAAAACCAAGCTCACTTGATACCATTTCAGAAAGAACAACCAAGGAATGCCGAACTGAACTCAATGGCAGATAATGGAATCAAATTTCAGAATTGAAGTTGCAGTGATTGCAGAATTGAAGTTTAACTTTCAGAAATCGAATGCATTCAACAAACTGGATAAAAATCACGCAAGGCAACTGAAATTTAGTGCTTTAGAATTCAAATTGCAGCGCTTCATTGATACACTTCAGAAATAATAACTGAGAATATGCAGAGATGAAGTTAGCAGAAATGGGGTTCAAGTTGCAGAAATAGAATTTGATGCAAATAAGCTGAACTGAAAACGCAAAATTAAAACTACATTGCTTAACATCTCAGATCAATTGCCTTAGCAAACTAAACGTTGCCTTCAATTGCAGGGAATAGACTAAACAAGAATCTGATTGGAAATAAACTGCAAATTTTGAACTGAGCAGAAATCTGCAAACAGGGCTGATACGCACGGGATACTGATTTCAGAAACGAAATTATGCAGAAATTCAGCTGAACAAAACTCCGAAATGAAACTCCAAAGTGAAACAAACTCAGATCATCCAAATTAACATACTAAAGTGAAATAAACTGAAGTATTCAGAAGCTAAAAGGAATTGCAGAAGGGAAAACTGATATGCAGCTGAAAACTGGGTCTTGAATTGATACGCAGGAAATTAAACAGCAATAAAACTAAAATTAAAAGCAAATGTGCCATAAACAAACTCATTAGCCAACTACCTGCAAAATTGAAACCTAACTACTGAAGAAACAATTCAAAAACGTGAACTTACACAACTGATACGAAATCAGAAACAGAAATGAGATGCAGAAATGAAATTACAGCAGAATACTGAAAATTAAACAAGAAATCTAAGCCTCAATCGAAATCCTTGCTGTCACTCAAGAATGAGCTTCGAATCGAGGTGGTCACGCCTTGGTTGAAGAAGAAATTGTAGAAGAAAACGAAGAAGAAACGAAGAAACCAGCTGCGGCGAGGACGCGACAAGGAGAAGACTGTGGCAAGTTTTGATTAAATACATAGGAATGGACGGCCCTGATTGATTTGGATGAATCCAATGGCTGATCTTGCTCTGGTCTGACCCAAACATTGATGATGATGATCAGGGGTCAGGATCTGCCTTGTGATAGCTCGGATCCTCTAGATTTGCAACGGATGGTCCAGATCACCCTAATCTTTGAATGGACGATCTAGAGCCCTCCAAGCTTGATCCAATGGTTGATTGAGCTCTGATTGGGATGAAACCTTCAGATCTTGATCAGCGTGCTTGATCTACCCTAACCCTAGCTCGGATTGCTTCAGATGGTCCCGGATGGCTCAGATCTAGCCGCTTTTGAATCGGACGGCCCAGATTTAATCCTAATTTTGATAACTCGATCCGGGTAACTTCCGACTCAAGTTTGACCCAATATGCCCTAGGTCCATGAACCTTTCATGCCTACAAAAATAGATCAAAAATTTAGTGGACAAATAATCCAAATATGTGCAAATTTGCAATTAAGTCCAAAATATGAGGAAGTTCTAAAACCTAGGGCAATTTCCCAATTAAGCAATAAAAACATTGGTCAAACATGGATTTTAGCAACTCAAATAATCAATAAAATGGTACTTATCAGTGGCCGAAACTTCATGGGCCTCTTTGGGGTGCTACAAAAATTTCACCAATCATGATTCATTCATTATTCATCATAATGAAACATTAGGAGCCATATGAAATGTTTTGTTGTAACCCCAACCCTACCATATGCTTTGGCCGAAACCTTTACAAGCCCCAAACCCAAGTTTTCTCAACATATAATTCAACCAAGTTCTTATATCATGGAAAACAACTTAAAAACTATTATACCACAGGTGAGGAGATCTTATCTTGGGTTATCTTGATTATCACCTTGAATAGAGAAGCCAAAAGAAAACTTCCTTGACCTTAGACTACCCCTAGCCCTTATAGCCTTGTAGAAAGTCCTTAGATCTTGAAGAAGAGGTCTCTTTGTGAAACTTTTCCAAGGGATAACCCACTTTGTAGGTTTCGGCTAGGAGGAGAAAGAAGAAGGAAGAAGGAGGTTTTTGGTGGAAGAAGAGACAAATGCTTAAGTGCTAAGTTGTCTCTTCCATTCCCCTCTCTTATATACTAGATGAAGGAGGCAAGTGAAGAGACATGATGCAATGACTCTTCACTTCCTTTAGCCTCAACTAAAATCCCTTCCCTTTCCCACTAGCCCTCCCTTGCTAGGTGAATTGGTTATTACATGCATGGTGGTACACTAGGTCCAAGGTTCAATCCTTGGTGCATGCACTTTATTTTTATTTTATTTTATTTATTATTATTTTTTATTATTTTCGGCAATGCCCCCCCTAAGATCCACCCATAAATATGCTAATATTCCTAATTGAAACCCCTTTCTATTTATATTAATTCTACCTAAAATCCCCTAATAACCATGGTACTAGAAAAACCCTTGTAAGACCCATTAGTACTTAGCTTCTTAATTTATATGGGAAAATCCTAGATAATTACGCTAAGGTTCATACTAGTATTTCTAGATTCCTCGAAAAAACTATCTAGACATGATCAATTGTTTAAAGAAAATATTGAGAAAATTTTTCGGGTCGTTACAATAGGTCTCCATTTGGATTGAAAATTTTAATCCGTGGACATGGAGAGGTTTCCCATGCATGACCCGGTATTCGCTTAGGAAACCCGCAACCAACACTTTCTCCCTACACTTGAAGCGTGAAATATGAAACTCGAAATTTAACATTGAATAAAAAGTACTTTTTTACCTTCTCCCCCTCAATCTATGTTCTTCTTGCTTGTTTAGTGTTAAGTCCGATCAAAACCTCCTGCTCTGATACCAACTATAGGATTGGATGCATCGATAGAGGGGGGTGAATATCGACTCTCATTTGTTCAGAATTTCATTGTTCGTCTTTCTCAACAAAGTTGTTAGTACGCAGCGGAAACGTAAATAAAGAAAAGAAAAAAACTCAACGCACAGTAGACACGTGGGATTTACTTAGTTCGTAACCCCCCAGGATCAGTACATCTAAGGCCTATGCAATCAGTGCGAGTGCACTAATGGCCTCCTTTTTGAAACTTTCTAGAGGTGGAGAAACCTATCTTACAATTCAAGTAATATAAGCAAAAGTATGAAAAATGATGATTACAACATATAATAAAAATCAAACCAAAATAGTGAACACGGTTGATCTAAAAGTCCAAAGAACAACGCACTGCTCCTGGTGCCTCTTTGGTCGTAGAACTTCACCTTAGCACTTTTCCTTTATAGATAAAGAGTAGTAGGATGATAAAGAAGTGAGTTCTGATGCTCTGCTCAAGGTCCCTTATATAAGGGTCATACGGGTGCCTGTGAAGTCTTCTCGGGCATCTGTGAAGTTTCCCTTATCCAATATGAGTTTGTCGAGCCTTATTGTCTGAAGATGAGAATGGTGGACTCGATCATGGGTGCCCGTATACCTTCCCCGGTGCTTAGGACCATTCAAGCGCATGGGAACAGACCAACCACCTAGAATCTATCGTATGGAAGCTCCCAAGTGCCTGGGTTGATCTAGGCACCTGGATCAGCCTTCTAGGCGCCTGGATGCTTCCAGGTGCTTGGACCAAGCTAGTATAGGCTAGTTTGTTTGCGTTTGCTCTTTTGATCTTGCTTCCAGCTCCAAGTTTTAGTAAGACAAGAATATACAAGACAAACCAACACCTAGCCTAAGTTCTATAAGTCTACTTGATCTACTAGGCTTTGTTTGGATTCAAACCCCAAGACTTTACCACCTAAGATCCACTCTTAGGGTTTCATTACCTAGATTCACTCATCAGGACCCAACTTCACTCACCTAGACTTCCACCACCTAGCTTCACTCACTAGGATTTCGTGCCCAACCCGCGGTCAGGTGTTCGTGCCCGATCCTCAACTAGAATTTTGGTGCCCAATTTCTCGAACCAAGACTTCGATGCCCAACCCTCGGGCAAGTCTTCATGCCTAATTCCTTGAACTAGGACTTCGGTGTCTTAACAAGAACTTCTTTGCTAGTCATCTGATCCTAACTAGACTTCTCTCTTCTAAACATCAAGTCCTATTTAGATTTCCCTTGGTCAAATAGTCAGACCTTGGAATATTTTCAAACATATTTACTTCTTTCTTCCAAACATCAAGTCCTATTTGGATTGACCCTTGGTCAAATTAACCAGACCTGGGTACTTTACTAGTAATTTGATCTTTCCTAGACTTTACTCTGCCAAACATCAAGTCCTATTTGGCATAACCCTTGGTCAAACTGACCGGACCTTGATATATTATCAAACATCAAAATCCTAGAGGTTGACTATTCTTGTCTGATGCTTACTGCACCAAAAATATCAGGGAACCTGCCTGCACAAGATTACTCTACCATAAACACCTATGGGTAGACAGGATGTAGCTATCTAGCTACGGGCTTCGAAAGATTATTCTACCACGTACAAACACTTGTGGGCAACCCAAGATATATTAATTCGATGATATATCAATACAACAAACATATCATGATCATTGTTAACTCTCTTAACATCGTAGTGTTGGGGCAATCGACCCAAGGATGATCGGAAAGATCATGGTTTTGATGTGTGTGTCAACATGGTTAAGGTTAGGGTGTTATCTGGTCATTTGATATGTGTGATTGAGTTTGCAGGACTTGGAGAATCACACATGGAGGACTTATCCGAGGGACGAGAGCCGAGGGAAGAGGACTCCAAGGGCAAGCGGGGAAGTTGACTTCAAAGGGAACACATGAAGGGTGGCATGGAGGCAAGCCAAGGGAAGGCTTGTGTGCGCATCTGAGGGACGATAGCTGGTGGAAGAAGACTTCAAGGGGCAAGCCAAGGGAGTGTACTTGAAGGCATACGTGAAGGAGGGTCTTCGAAGTGAGGGAGAGTGTTTGTATAAGCTGGGCAGTCGATTGGGAGAAAGACAGTCGACTGCCAGCAAGATCTCAAACTCACAGAATGTTTTCGACCCTGGACCAGTCAACTGCTCCAGGGGCAGTCGACTGATACCCCCGAAAACTAGCCGTTGGCTAGCAATTAAGGCTAGACCAGTCGACTGCCCTAGGGGCAGTTGACTGGTATCGAGCTGGATGACTCCTGGAGTTGTCCTTTACTCTTATTTAAAGGGTGACTTTTTGGCACGACAATGGTACGGTTCTAAGGGGGACCAAAGTGTTGTTAGTGCAAAAAATCTCCTACTCTTCCTCTCATTCTCAATTCCATTTTGTAAGAGGAAGAGGACAACCTTGTAAAGGTTTTCTCCACCTTGAAGAAAGTTTTTCATAGTGGAGAGTGTACTCGTGCGTGGATCATTGGATTAGTCACCTCTCAGAGATGGATACCAAGTAAACTCTCGGTGTTAGCATTGGTTTTCATATTTTTCATTATATTGTTTGTATTATGCTAACCCTCTTGTAGAGAAAGTTCAAGAAAAGTGCTATTCACCCCCCCCCCCTCTAGCAAGTGCCATGATCTATCAAGTGGTATCAGAGCCGGTTCGCTTCGGGAGAACTCACCATCGACTGGAGTATCAAGAAATGGCATTTCAAGAGGGCTATAGCACCGCAAGGCTACCGTTCTTCGACGAAAATGACTTCGCCTATTGGAAAGGTAGGATGGAGTACTATTTGATGACCGATATTGAAAATTGGATGAGTATTGTAGATGGCTTCGATGCACCCGTCAATGAAAGAGGAGAGTCACTACCAATGAGGACTTGGACAAAGGAAATCATGAAGAAGATGCAAGTAAATGTGAAGGCCACCACAACGCTTCAATGTGGATTGTCAAAAGAGCAACTCAACAATGTGGGGCCTTTCAAGAGCGCAAAGGAACTTTGGGAGAAGCTCGTCGAACTCAATGAAGGATCAAATGAGTCGAGAAGAGCAAAGAAGGACCTCTTGGTTGCCCAACTACAATCGCTCTCAATGAAGACCAACGAGATGGTAAGCTAACTACATGGAAGGGTCAAAGAAATAATCAACGAGCTCCATGTAATTGGTGAAAAGGTTGAGAACCGAGATCTCTTGAGGTATGTTCTACAATTTCCCTAGGACTATATTGTGGGCATCGATGGTTGATGCCTACAAAGTATCAAGGGATCTCTCTACGGTAAAGTTAGATAATTTATTTTGTGAATTTGAGTTGCATGAGCAAGCTAACATTTCTTCTAAAGTAAAAGGTGTAGCGTTTATTGTAGAAAAGGAAAAGAAGAAGAAGAAGAAGATTATCTACTCCTCATCATCCGAGTCGGAGGAGTCTAGTGCCTCCATGGATAGTGACCAAGAAGCTTAAATGGTAAGGAAAATGAGAAGAGCTTTTAAAAGTTTTTCTAACAAATCTTATGGCAGGAAAGGGTCAAGAAGCAAGAGCAAAGGGAAGGACATTATTTGCTACAATTTTCATCAAGAGGATCACATGAAGAATGAGTACCCACAATTAAAGAAAAGAGAAGAAAAGAAGGAGGTGAAAAAGAAGAGTGATAAGAGGAAGTCAAAAGAAAAAGGGAAAAGTGCCACAAACCTAAAAGCTACTTGGGATGATCCATCATCTTCGGAGGAAGAAGAAGATCATGTGTCACACTTCACACTAATGGGACTGGACAACTTGGATTCATCAGATGATGAGAGGAGTTCAAGTAGTGAAGATGAAGGTGAAAGTTCATCATCCGACTCCGATGTATCGGTAAGTGAGGTATATAGCTTACCCTCCTCTACTCTTGTCAAAATTATTACTAGTACAAATGTTGATTTGGCTAAGGCTAGGAGAAAAGTTAAAGAATTGAAAAATAAAGTTTTCATGCTCAAATTACAATCCATAAAACTTAAGGACAATTTGCATATTTCCTCTACCATGTCAAATGATTCATGTTTGGAAAAAGAAAATAGGGAGCTAAGGGAAAAGGTAGAAGACCTAACCAAGGCACTTAGGAAATTTTAAGTTGGCTCTAGCAACCTTGATATGATCATAAATAGCCAAAGAGCCATGTATAACAAAGCCAGGATAGGTTATAGACAAAAAACTAAGGAGGTAGCATTTGTTTCACTTATGGGTAGAAAGGGTGCCTCTAGGAGACAAGATGTTAAGGGAAATGCAAAGAAGGCTTGGGTACCAAAGAAATATTTAAATGATTCTTGTGGAACAAAATTTGAGTACCAAAAGCTTATGTTTTCCGTGTTGTATAGGTAAAAGTGAAGGAAGCCTCAAAAATGTGGATTGTAGATAGCAGGTGTTCAAGACATATGACCAGAGATGTGAGCAAATTCACCACCCTTAGCTATCTAAGAGAAGGAACCGTGTCATTTGAAAATAGTGGGAAACTCAAAATAATTTGTAGGGGCACCATTGAGGAATCTCCTACAATCACAATTCATAAAGTTCTTTTGATTAAGGATATGGAGTTTAATTTACTTAGTGCAAGTCAACTTTGTGATGCGGGATATAGGGTTGAGTTTCAAGCTAGAAAGTGTTTAATTAGACAAAATGGATCTGAAAGTATTATGCTAGAAGGATATAGAGAAGCTAATCTTCAGTATCTTAATCTTGCTTATGCTTCTAACTATTGGATCGAAGAAAACGATAGAGGGGGGGTGAATATCGTTATAAAATTTTCGGACTAAGAAAGAGCAAATACGCAGCAGAAAGAAAATAACGTACACAAGAACACAAGTCGATTTTTTACTTGGTTCAGAGTCGTGGTTGGCTCCTACTCCAAGGCCCACGGTCCTTGACCGTTTACTTTGGGCAATTCTATATTCGAAAAGATTTTTACAGATTGAAAGTACAGATATAGAATTTGTAAAGTAAGTCACAACACTTTCGTAAATTTAAAACTTTACCGACGCTCGAGATAGATCGAATTCCAGAGTAGAGGGTCGTCATCAGTGCTGAAATCTCGAAATGGAACTTTGCCGGAGCGCAACGCATAAGCGAAAGTGTTGGGAGCGTCGGAAAGAATTGATTTTTGAAGCCTTGGGGTCGAGCCCCCTTTTATAGTGCCCATGGGGGCGCCTGATCCGTTGGGGGTGCCTGACACGTGCCTTCACCGGCGAGAACCTCAATCCCCAGCTCGGTCAGCGCTTATCCCCTTCGATTCGGCACCTAGGCTGACTGCGGCGCCCGGGACCTCTCGGGCGCCTAGGTTGACCTGGTCCATTGGCTTCGTGGCGGATTTGCTTCAATGGCCGCTTTGGCTTTGACCTTGGGTGCCCGGGACCTCCTGGGCGCCTAGCCCAGTGTGGTTCGAAGCAGTCTTGCTTCTTGGCAATTTTTGTCCTTGACCTTGAGCGCCCGTTGTTGAGGCAATTAACCCTTAAATGATTGGAAGATCATGGTTTTGATGTGTGTGTGTGTTAAAATGTTTAAGGTTAGAGTGTTATGTTGTATTTGATGTGTGTGATTGAGTTTGTAGGACTTGGAGAATCACACATGGTGGACATATCCGAGGGGCGAGAGCCGAGGGAGGAGAGCTCCAAGGGCAAGCCGGGAAGTGGACTTCAAGGGCACACGTGAAGGGTGGCATGGAGGCAAGCCAAGGGAAGGCTTGCGTGCGCATCCGAGGGACGATAGCCAGAGGAAGAAGACTTCAAGAGGCAAGCCAAGGGAGCAGACCTGAAGGCATAAGTGAAGGAGAAGGTTCGGAGTTGCTGGGACTAAGTTGAGAAACAGGGCAGTCGACTGCCAAAACACAGAGAGTTTTCGGCCTCGGACCAGTCGACTGCCCTTGGGGCAGTCGATTGGTATACCCCGAAAACTAGCCGTTGGCTAGCAATTAATGCTAGGTCAGTCGACAGCCCCAGGAGCAGTCGACTGGTGCGGGGCAAGACAGACTACGAGTTTGTCTTGTTCTCCTATAAAAGGAGGACCTTTTTGTACGTGAGCGGTACGGTTCCGTACAGTAACGAAGTGCTGCTCGACTGAAAAGTGTTCCTTGCTTCCTCTCACTCATTCTACTTCATTCTGTAAAGAGGAAGATCACCACTGTAAAGGTTTCTCCTCCTGAAGGAGGTTTTTCATAGAGAAAGTGGTGCTCGTGCGTGGATCCTTGGATTAGTCACCCATCGGGGTGGATACCAAGTGATGTATTTTTGTTAGCATTGTTATTGTATTTTGTTTGCATATTATTGTTCCGCTGCGCTAATGGCATTATAGAGATCGAAATCAAAAAGTGCTATTCACCCCCCCCCTCTAGCACGTCAAGATGATCCATCAGTTGGTATCAGAGCCGATGTGTTTCGGAACAACTAACCATCAACCGGAGCAAGTAAAATGGCGTTTCAAGAGGGATACTCCTTGGATTAGTCACCCATCTGGGTGGATACCAAGTAAAGTATTGTTGTTAGCATTGGTATTGTCTTTTCTTTGCATATTATTGTTCCGCTGCGCTAACGACATTGTAGAGATCGAAATCGAAAAGTGCTATTCACCCCCCCCTCTAGCACGCCAAGATGATCCATCAGTTGGTATCAGAGCCGGTGTATTTCGGAAGAACTAACCGTCAACCGGAGCAAGTAAAATGGCGTTTCAAGAGGGATACTCCACCGCACGACCACCCCTCTTCGATGGGAACGACTTCGCTTACTGGAAAGGTAGGATGCAATATTATCTTATGAACGATATTGAGAATTGGATTGGTATTGCAGATAGTTTCGAGGCACCCGTCGATGATAGAGGAGAACCAACACCGATGAGATCTTGGTCGAAGGAGGTAATGAAGAGGGCGCAGTCCAATGCCAAGGCCACCACCACACTGCAGTGCGGGCTCTCAAAGGAGCAACTGAACAAGGTGGGGTCGTTCAAGAGCACCAAGGAACTGTGGGACAAGTTGGTGGAATTGAACGAAGGGTCAAACGAGTCTAGAAGAGCGAAGAAGGACTTGCTCGTCGCCTAACTCTAATCCCTATCCATGAAGAGTAACAAGACTGTCAGCCAGCTACATGGAAGGGTGAAGGAAGTAATCAATGAGCTCCATGTGATTGGAGAAAAGATCGAGAACCGGGATATCATCAGGTATGTTTTACAAGCCTTCCCATGAACCACCTTGTGGGCATCCATGGTTGATGCATACAAGGTATCAAGGGATTTATCCATTGTTAAATTAGACGAATTATTCTGTGAATTTGAACTACATGAGCAAGCTAACGTCTCGGCCAAAGAGAAGGGTATTGCTTTTATTGCAGAAAAGGAGAAGAAGAAGAGGAAGGAGAAGAAGAAGGTGATATACTCCTCCTCATCAGATTCAGAGGAATCCAGCACCTCCATGGACAGCGACCAAGAGGCATTCATGGTAAGAAAGATGTGTAAGGCTTTCAGAAATTTTTCTAACAAATCATATGCTAGGAAAGGGTCCAAAGGCAAGGGTAAGGCCAAGGACATTATATGTTACAACTGCCACTAAGAGGGACACATGAAGAACGAGTGCCCTCAATTGAAGAGAAGAGATGACAAGAAGGAGGAGAAGAAGAAAGGTGACAAGAAGAAGTCAAAGGGAAAGGAGAAGGGTGCCACCAATCTCAAGGCAACCTGGGATGATCCCTCATCCTCAGAGGAAGAAGAAGAGCAAGTTTCCCATTTTTCTCTTATGGCGCAAGACCACTCAGATTCATCAGATGATGAAAGAAGCTCAAGCAGTGATGAGAGCGACTCCTCCTCTTCATCATCCGAGTCAGAAGCTTCGGTAAGTGAGGTATACCACTTACCCTCCTCTACTTTAGTCAAGATCATTTCTAGCACTAACATGGACTTAGCTAAGGCTAGAAGTAAGATTAAGGATCTAAAAGAAGAAATTGTCATGCTTAGAGTAGAATCTACCAAACTTGAAGAATTGTATGCTAGTTCTATTACATCATATGCTTCACATCTTGAAACTGAAAATAGGGAACTAAGGAAAAAGGTAGATGACCTCACAAAGGCCCTTAGGAAATTCCAAGTAGGATCTAGCAACCTAGATATGATAATCAACAGTCAAAGGGTCGTTTATAACAAGGCCGGTTTGGGATATAGGCCAAAGGCAAAGGAAGTGACCTTTGTATCACTTACAGGTAGGATTGGTGCATCTAGGAGACTAGGGGCTAAGGGAAACAACAAAAGGGCATGGGTACCTAGAAGATTTCTAAATGATGCTTATGGATCAAAAATTTGGGTACCAAAAGTGTATGTTTTTCATGTTGTATAGGTAAAGGTGAAGGAGGCCTCAGCTATGTGGATAGTAGATAGTGGATGCTCAAGACACATGACTGGAGATGTGAGCAAGTTCACTACTATTAGCTACTTAAGAAAAGGGACGGTCTCCTTTGGAAATAGTGAAAAATTGAGAATCATTGGTAGGGGCACCATTGAGGTATCTCCCACAATTTCTATACATAAGGTACTCCTAATTAAAAATATGAAGTTCAATTTACTCAGTGTGAGTCAGTTATGTGATGCGGGCTTTAGAGTTGAATTTCATGCTAGGGCATGCATAATTAAACATAATGAATCAAATAGTGTTATATTAGAAGGGTTTAGAGAGGCAAATTTATATTATCTTGACCTTGCTTATGCTACTAACAATGTTGCTAAGTGTCTCATGTCTAAAGAAGAAGAAGGGTGGTTGTGGCACCGGAGGCTTGGACATGTCAACATGAGAAGCATTGCAATAGTGCCCAAGGAAGAGTTGATGAAGGGGCTACCAATAATAAAGTATGAGAAGACCAAATTGTGTGATGCATGCCAAGAGGGTAAGCAATCAAAATCATCAGACAAAGATAAAACCCTAACCACTACTACTTTACGATTAGAGCTTTTGCATATAGATCTATTTGATTGTCATAGTACTCCCTCACTTGTAGGAAGTAAATATTATCTAGTGATAATAGATGATTTTTCTAGGTTTACATGGGTTTACTTTATGAAACATAAGGGCGATACCCTAGAAATTTTTATAGGATTTAGCAAAAGGGTAGAAAATGAAAAACACCTCAAAATAAATCGAATTTGGAGTGACCATGATGGGGAGTTCCAAAATGCATGTTTCACATAATGTTGTGTCGAAAATGGATACAAGCATGAATTTTCACGCTCAAGGACTCCTCAATAAAATGGGGTAGTTGAGAGGAGAAACCAAGCCCTACAAGAAGTTGCTAGGACTATGCTTAATGTATATTCTCTCCCTAGCTACTTTTGGGCCGAAGCGGTTAACACCGCATGTTATATTCAAAACTGGGTGTTGGTACATAGATTCCTAGGAAAAATACCCTTTGAATTATGGAATGGAAGAGTACCACATGTTCATTACTTTAGGGTCTTTGGATGTAAAGTGTATATCTTAAATATCAAAGATGACCTAAGGAAGTTTGAGTCAAAAGTCGATGAGGGAATTCTAGTTGGGTACTCATCCACTAGTAGGGACAATAGAGTTTACAACAATAGGACAAAAGTGATTGAGGAGTCCTCAAATGTCAAGTTTGATGAAACAACAAATACCTACCCTAGAAAAGCCTCAATTGATAAGGATATAGAAGAGGTCCAACCCCTTTCCCAAAGAATCCAAGACCTACATTTGGAGGGCAACGATCAAGGGGGAGTAAGAAGTACCCTGGAGGAAGAGGAAGAAGTAGTAAATGAACCCACCACATCTAGGCCCTTGAGACATCACCAAGATCACCCTATTGACCAAAATAGTGGGTGATGTAGCTCAAGGAGTAAGGAGTAGGTCCTATTTTAGGGATCACACTAGTCAAATAGCTCTAATCTCTCAATTAGAATCCAAATCTATTGATGAAGCATTAGGAGATGTTGATTGGGTCTTAGCCATGCAAGAAGAGCTAAATCAATTTGAAAGGAGTAAAGTTTGGGAGTTGGTTCCTAGGCCCAATGATTGCACCATTGTAACCACAAGATGGGTCTTTAGGAACAAACTAGGTGACCAAGGTAAAATCACTAGAAACAAGGCTAGATTGGTAGCTAGGGGGTTTAACCAAGTTGAGGGATTAGATTATGATGAGACATATGCCCTTATAGCTAGATTAGAATCTATTAGAATTCTACTAGTCTATGTCGCTCACATGGGTTTCGCACTCCACCAAATGGATGTGAAGTCGACATTCCTTAATGGGATCATTAAGGAAGAGGTGTTGGATCGAGAGAAACGATAGAGGGGGGTGAATATTGTAAAACGTTCGGATAAACAGTTAGAGAAATTACGCAGCGGAAATTTAAATCAAACACACGCAAACACCAAGTTTTTTTATTTGGTTCGGAGTCGCGGTCGGCTCCTACTCCAAGGCCCATGGTCGTTGACCGTTTACTGCGGGCAATTCTATATGTGCGCAAAATTCATTTACAAAAAGTATTACAAAAATTATTGTAGTAAACTAAAATTAGCTCTTTGTTACCGATGTCTGGTGTAGATTATATTTTTGAAGCAGAAGGACGTCGTCGGCGCTTGTATCTCAAGTCGGGAGGTTTCTGGAGCAGAGCGCGGGAGCAGAAGAGCGTGAATGCGTTGGAAGAATTGATTTCTGAAGCCTTGGGGTCGAGGGCCCTTTTTATAGCCCCTGGGGGCGCCCCCCCCCCCCCCCCCACGTGTCAGCTGATCCGAGTTCCTCTCGGTCAGCTCTGATCCCATCAATCTCGGGATCAGGCTTTGACGGGGGCGCCCCGGACGCTAGGGGCGCCCGGGTTGACCGAGTCAACTCTTATCCGTTGGCTTCGCGCTGGCTTGCTTCGTTAGCTTGAGCTAGGGGGCGCCCTGCCCATGAACTGCCGAAGCACTCTTTTTGCTTCATCTGTTCTGTATTCACCTTGGGGCGCCCAGGACACTCCGGGCGCCATGGTCAGTGATAAGTGTCATTTTGTTGATCATTTCATATGCTTAAATCCATATTTGACCCATATTTTACTTGTATAATTGTAGATTTACCCTAGGTTTTAGGATTTATACTCTTTTTGGACTTAATTGCAAATTTTGATATATTTGAGTTGTTTTGTCATTAAATTTTTGATCTACTTTTATAGGCTTGGAGGGATCATGGACCTAGGTTATGTTGGGTCAAGGTTGAGTCAAAACTGGACCAGATCAAAGGAATCAAGCGTCAACTCATTTGGATCGTCCGATGCAAGAACGGTTAGATCTAGACCATCTGAGAACTTCTAATCAATCCGAGCTGGGGTTAAGGCTAATCGAGTGATCATATCAAGATCTGAAGGTTTCAGCCCAATCGGAGATCATCTAGCCGTTGGATCACGATCAGAGAGATCTAGACCATCCATTCAAAGATCAAGGTGATCTGAACCATCCGTTGTAGATCTGGCAGATCCGAGCTACCACGAGGATGATCCTGACCTCTGATCATGATCTGGAAAATTTGAGTCAAATCGGACAAGGATCCACCATTGGATGAAGCGGGAATAATCTCAGTCGTCCACTGCTTTAACTACTTACACTACTCCCTTGTTCAGATCTCACGGTCGTGTCTTCGCATTTTCAGCTCAGTTCTTCATTTTCTTCACTGTTTTCTTCATTTTTTCAACGATTTCTTCCATCAAAGGTGTGACCAACTCGATCAGCATCTTGGAGCGAGATCTGGATCTTTGGAAGAGCGCTTCAATGGAGATTCAAGCTCAGAATTGCCTTGGAGCAGAGTTGCGTGAGGGTTTCAGTAATTTCTGCAATTTGATCGATTCAATCGCGATCGCGTGCCATTTTCATCAATTGAAGCTTACTGGAGGGTCCTCTGGAATTCTTCGATCATCATCAAATCATCATCAACCCTTGGAATCGCGAGATCGAGGAGATCGGATTGGGTTTATCCAGCCGGGTGCAATGTGGGAGCAGATCTGAAGTTGAAGCCAATTTTCCACTGATTTGCGAGTTGAAGGGGTTCTTGTCTTGCCCTTGCGTGACG